>JAECUM010016354.1:0-111211 GCA_016617855.1 Megalonaias nervosa
GTCAGCATTTTCTTCATCAACGAAATGCACCCGACTACTTAAAAAGAATGCCGGAAACAATTGGTCGTAAAATATCAGTTCTTTCCCCTTCACCTACATTACTGTCGAGGCTCTTTTTTCAACAGTGCTTTCAACACCTAAAACTCAAGTTATATTAAGATCAAGAACATGATACAAGTAAACTTCTTCCATCCTCTTCTAAGTCCCCGAACCTACTATGCATTACATCATTTAATGCAATATCAGTTGGAACACCGGAAGCTAACATAAATGTGTAATTTTATCATCGACAATAACATCATCGATAGTTTTATTTTGACTGATACATGGCTTAATAAATCGGGAGATGAGGGAAGAATATTTCGATTTGACACCTGACGGGTGTCATTATCAAGTCATTTTCTGGCCTCATACTGGTACGAGGTATTGCTGTCTTTGCTAAGAATACCATTTTATTCATCTCACGCTCACATTCATCTTTAATTTCGAACATACATCTTTTGAACTCGCTCAAGCAACTCTGACTGTGCAGTAAAGGTTAATCCATATCTTTAGCCTACATCGTCCTCCACCTAGTCAAAAAAATAAATTAACTGATTCTCTGTTTTTTGAACATTTCCCCACCCTTCTTGAATTCTGTGATTGCACTAATTAGCAGTTTATTGATTCTAGGAGATTAATACCTCCATTTCGACTGCCCTCCAAACCCACGTTTCAAAACTCTGAGACAATATACAATATATCAACGTGGCACAGTCTGTTAGCATAGCAACCCCTATATGTGGCCACATATTAGACTAGATTGTACATAGACCTGACGATGATATTTGAGATCCACTACTGTCTCCCGTTAACTTTCATCAGACGATCTATGCATCGTATTGCCACCCTGATCTGTCTGTCCCTGACCCAATACCTGTTTATGTTTCAAAACATAACTCGAGCTTGATTAAGAGAACTCAACTAACCCACGACATTAGTTCAGACCTATAAACTGTAAAAAAGGTCCACTGCTAAACAACTCCACCTTTGCATGCGTTCAGTGCTTGATAAGCATGCCCAAACAACCACGAATCAGTGAAGAAATGTTCTCTATCACACAGCAGCATAAGAAACAATTACGCAGCGCCAAGAGGAACACCATAAGACCGAGACAGTGACTGTCATCTGGTCTGACAGTACATAAGCAGATTTATGAAGTTGCCAAAGAGAATGTTACAAATATAGTTCATGCAGCAAAATCCGCTAACCTCAATACAAAAATCACTGACTACAGCTACAAAAAGCTATTCTGGGCAAATCACTGGCCAGGGACAAGTTTACACCACTTCCGACAGTCTGTCAGGTCAGAATTCTCAGAGATCAACTTTACAGCATTATAAAGTCTGACTAATCCTCACCTTACAGCTATTTTACAGCTATGAAAAGCGTACCCTTGACCCCAACGATGTGAAAAACTATTGCCCTGACTTCTCATTCATGTTTTAGAAAATGTTTATCTGTATTAAATAGCATCTCACTTAAAAAATGATCTCTTCAGCAATTTCCAGTCGGCTTATCACACGTATGACAGCACTGAAAATGTCCTCCTAAAAGTTGCTAATGACCATCTCTCTCCATTAGATCATGGGAATATTTCTGTTCTCACACTCCTTAACTTTTCTGCAGCCTTTGATACCATTGACAATGATATCTTACTTCACCTGCAGCATGCTGTTGACATCCACAGTACTGCTTTATCATGGTTCTAGTCATACCCAACTGAAAGAAAGAAATTGGTTCAGTAAATGGTAAACATTCCAGCCCAGATAATCTTTGTTATGGTGTCCCACAGGGTTTTATCCTAGAACCAATTGTCTTTATTCTATAGAAACAGCCCCTATCAAGTGTTATAAATCGCCATCCTGTATCCCACCAAGTTGAGTAGTGTCATATTGTATGTTTTGCCTCATTTTGCCACTTGGCTCCAAACTAGTCGCCACAGCCTTTATGGTGGCGCTCTACAGTTTCGTATTTTGCATAGGGTTAAAATTTTAAAGAAAAAGTATTTCCCCGGGTTTCCTCACTAGTTATACTGGCTGTTTAAAAATGACCTTGTATATCTTAGGTATTGTTCAAAGAACCTTTAATTTCCTTTATTTTGGTGTATGATTGATTGGTGTAATATGGGTTATAGAGCTTGGCCTTACTCCAGATGTGCACCATTCAAAAAAGTGCTAGCTCCACTTGGTCATTTTCCTGAACTTCAGAGGTAAATTGTAAAAAACAGAGCCGATAACTTGGTATTGTCTAGTCTGGCAAAATTCATTTTCCTTATTTTAATAGGTGCTAGGGATAGTGTACTTTAGACAAATTCAGGCTGATTTTTGGAGCACAAGGAAGCAGTCACTTTAGTTAGCAGTTTGCTAAGATCATTTACAATTTCCAAAAGTACAATATCCAAAGAAATGTCAGCAACATTACACTAAAGTAGCATAGAGGTATGCCAACATTCTCTCCACTGTGCATGTTTTAAATACATACAACTTCACCATACATACGTCAATCTGTCAAAAGTACATAATAACTATCCCCTGTCTTATTAAGCAAGCCACATATAATGGGGTGGCCTTAGAAATGGAACGGAATAATCAACGTAGGCTTATTGTAAGACAAATAAAAAGGATTTATATAATAATGTGCAATAAAAAGGCTGGCGGGAATGAAAAATCAACGATAACTTTGAGCACAGCTAGGAAATCGCGTAGTGGATTTACAGACAATAAATGTCACCAGTGGCATTAATAATACACAAAGTAAAGATTGTTTTACTTGACATTTATTGTCTGTAAATCCACTACGCGATTTCTTAGCTGTGCTCGAAGTTATCGTTGATTTTCCATTTCCGCCAGCCTTTTTATGGCACATTATTATATAAA
Organism: Megalonaias nervosa; assembly: GCA_016617855.1. Classification (NCBI taxonomy): domain Eukaryota; kingdom Metazoa; phylum Mollusca; class Bivalvia; order Unionida; family Unionidae; genus Megalonaias; species Megalonaias nervosa. Next base: position 2,919 of record JAECUM010016354.1, read on the forward strand.
TCCTTTTTATTTGTCTTATAATAAGCCTACGTTGATTATTCCGTTCCATTTCTAAGGCCACCCCATGTCAATCAATGTGCTTCGATTATGTCTCTGAAAAAGCATATATCTTTTGGGCCTCGTCGAAAATCTATATGATGTGCATTCAAACAATAAAGAAATCAAAGTTTTTCTGCCACATGTTTTATATCCCAGTTATTTGCTGGTTTAGTGCCATTTCCATAGACCTCAATAAACTCCTTCAAAATATTTTGAGACTAAATCTGACTTTGCCATCATATACCACAGTAATCCTTTAATATAAAGGGAGATTTCTCCGTTCAAGCTATGCTTTGAAAATTAGTTCTTTGAAATTTTGGCACGAGACTAATTGCAAGCCGTTTAATGTGAGGATTTAGGGCCAACTAATGTCTGCAGTCCATTCAGTTTCAGATACGATTCAAAGATTATGCATGCCTCGTATCCATTACTGATGTCGACTTTACTACATCAAATTGGCCTTCACTTTTCAAATTTCACCAGTTAGACTTGTTAGTCTCTTACTTACGTGACTTATAGTACATTGTTTTAACTCGCACGGCTAGTGTCTACCATTACCCTAATAAGCTAATATCGAAAAAAACATTTTAAATTGCTATTTTACAACATTAATATGTATATCCACACAATGTCGCGTGTAAGCACATGAAATAGTAACGTTAGGTTTAGCGGATATTTCGCCAGTGTGATCACAAGAAATATTCAGATATTTTTCTACATTAGTAAATCTGTTCTAGTAACGTGCTGGACCAGTAATATTCTAATAACATGCTGTACCAGTAACAAACTAACGTGTTGGACAATTAACAGACCAGTGAAGTGTTAGACCAGTAGCAGGCTAGCAAAGTGTTTCTACCAGTAACAAATAAAACAATATTCGTGGAATATCGTACAATGTGTAAAGACATTACTATTTTTCTTGGGGTACACATTTTGGAGATTTCATAGCATCTACAAACAATAACTTTAAAGGACTAATGAACAATGATTCTTCTGCGGAATAAAATTTGACTCCTTCACTAACGTAATAAAGTACAGACGACATACAGATTTCAGAAGATGATTATGATAGTGTCATGGGTGCCTGCAGCATAGATCAAGGGGGGGGGGTCACAAGTTTAATCATGCAAATGAAGCTGAAAATATCTCACAATATTCTGTCCAAACGCTTAGTAAATATTAGCTTTAGTTTCAGACTGCTTACTATACTAACTCTCCCAGCTGTGACTGACTGCCCCCCCCCCCCCGCAAAAAGTCCTGCGGGCGCCCATGGGTAGTGTGAAACATTACAAAGAATGAAGAAAAGTTTCTCAGGTTTCGTGAAACACTAAATTTTCTGCATAAAAGTTTCCCTTTTTGTCTTAAATTATTTAAATTGTTTATTACCCATTGTACGTTTTGACAGTTGTTCACACTTGCGATCTAGACAACGTAATTGGCGATAGCCTGGTGTCAAGGAACGATACGGGAACACTTTACAATCAACTCATATTAGCATAAAGTGGCTGTAAATAATTTCTCGCGTTTTTGAAAATCTCACGGACATTCTGTTCTTGATTATGCCGTAACATTAGTCACCTTTGTTCACTGCTTCTTTGGAAGAATCATCGATTATTCCGAGGTGAACGTCTGTCTTATTCGTCCTGATCTCTCGTACTTTTGAACAGCAAATCTTTAAATAAAAAGAAACAAATAAATTGAAGGTAAGAAGTTCCTGTAACATTTGCTGTTGAATGTTTTAAATATTGTAATAAATTTGGAGTATGCGCATTTGTATCTAGCGCTTGTTTTTAAGGAATTCCTTGAATTTTGTGATTACTTGTTTGATTATGGGAAGTCTGTGCAGGGAATATACTCCTCAGCCGAAAATAATTAGCCAATTACTAGGAACAAACGTCACAAAGTGTACTGTAGTGAGTTTCCATGATGCCATGTTTACTTTGGATGAATTCAGGTTAGAGCCGAATGAGTGTCCCTCTCGTTAAATAGTCCCTATTAACATTTAGTTGTGTATACTTATCGTGTGACTCTAGGTAACAGTATTTAAGATTGGAGACTGGTATCTTACACAATGGAATAAAACGAGAAGGGACTGTTCCGTCGGCAGGCGCCGTTTATTGTTGCCATGGTGGCAAATGTGACGCAATTCTACAGGCGAAAGGTGGCTTAAAACCGTGATTTGACTGGCTTAAGGTGGCGTAGTAAAAATAGTTCTTAGTATTAGGGGGAGTTGTATAGTTTTACCCCGTGAAATGCTGACGGTACGTTACGGAAAGTTAATGAAGAGAAAACATGCAGTTGTGGGGTTGATACACAATTGGGAGGTTGTGAGATCTGTGGCCTTGTATTATTTAAAGTTAAATTATTTATAAAATGGACACGTCGGATTTTCCAGTTTACAACAGTAGTTGTACGCTAGTCTTTGGAATTAGGGGTAACTTAAGACTTCTAACGGAATTGCGCCATGGTTTGAGACCGTTTGGTCAAGTAAAACTCTGGTTTTCTAGAATATAAACTGCTTTCCCGCTCTGTTGGAAGTACGTGATACGTGCCAAACATGCTAGCTAGTACAGGTTCACAAATATAATTCGACTTCTAATATTCAAATTTAATTTCTGACAAATACAGCTATTTTGTGAAAACAATGTAATTCTTTTCTCATAAAAATAAAAATATAATTTTAATGCCATAAAATTCGTAAGAAGACTCAGAAATTTCCATAATTTCATACTGACTGAAGTATTATCGGTACAGTAATAATACCACCGCGGTAAATCTGTGTATCATTAATACCGAAGAGAGAGAGAGAGAGAGAGAGAGAGAGAGAGAGAGAGAGTAGAAAATGAAAACAAAAATCGTTATTTGAATCAATAAATTTAAGAACATACAAAATGGAATGGGCGGACAGACACACACACACACAGACACACACACACACACACACACATACATACATAATGATTCAGGAATGGGCAGATATTGTAATAAAAACACACCCGCATAGTTTTGTAAAGTAAAGGATTTATCAAGTGCTGCAGAAGAAAGTTCAGACGGGCATATGACATAACAACCAATGGAAACCTCAGACAAGTTGATCGGGTATAAAAGAGTGTGTTTGACCACGGGGGCTTACATTAAACAACCGTCTATTGGTCAGTCTTAGGCCTTCTTTCAAATACGCTTGCCTTGTTAGAAGGCGTAGCAGCCTCAGTCGAGCCTTCCTGTTGAGATGTGGATTCAATTAGAAATATTTCGTTTCCCATACTTGACCCTTAATAAATACTGTATTTCTGACTGAATCCACACGAGTAATGCACTGGTTTGTTGACCCTGCACGGGTCATCGTCGTGGGTTTGCATCAGACTGGGGACACTTAATGTGGTACCGGGTAGGGTATACAAATATTCATTTTTATTTTGATTCTGCTGCGGCCGTCGCGGTCGGTTGAGGGTTTAATGGGGCTAGACGTGGTCGTCAAATTATGGATCTAGTGGAATCTAGCTCCTGATAATAGTATCACCAATCCAGTTGTGATCTTTGTCCTAAATATCGTAGCTAATGCCGAGATATGGTTCGAAATCATCGTCGCCAAGATATATCTCTATCTCAGTACACTTTGCCATGGTTATTTCGACGAGACATTCAATAAGCGTTTGATATACTCGAATGCTACGTGGTTGGTCTTGGTGACAGTTGCGTGTTCGACCACAGTTTCACATACGTTCGTGCACAACAACGATGATTTATACCGACATGATAATAACAGAAACAAATGATGCACGTTCTCCGAGTCGAAACATATAACGCCTTAGTAATCACTCCATCGAGGTTCATTAGTCAATATGGGGCGCGGCCATGATCGTTCCACAAGTTTATGATCTCATCGAGATGGAGTTTTATTGATGGTCGAAATAAATTCATTACCGTAGCGACATTACAAAGTTTTATCCACTCGATGATTTGCATGCCTGTCTTGTTTTGTTTTATCCTCTACATGATAAATGGGAAACAGCAGTCTCCATGATGTCATCGGGATGGTAAATGTCCCATTTTTAGCGTTGTCGCCATCAAGTTTGTCTCTCATTCACCTACTATCAATAGCGTCTCGCCAGCCAGACAGTGTGACGAAGGACAACCGTGGGCAGATATTTTCGCTTGGCTGATAAATTTACGCGTTCGGACAAAATCGCAGATATATACTCGCGCACGGTTGAAACTAATCTGGGTACACTTGGCGTTTTATATATACCTTGCCAATGTATATTTTTTTTTCATTTTTCGCCCGCTGATCATCCGTTGAAAACAGATTATCATTAATTAAAGTCACCCATTGAGATTGTGGCGATATCGACGCCTAAGGACATGCGAGGTGTTTTCCGGGATAATTAATTCTATTAATAGCCAATTAACACATGACCTTTCCCTTATTCAAAACGAGTCAAGGATGTTGCTGCAATCGCCCTTTGATGTAATCAATTTACACGGTTCAGTTACGTGGGCATAATTTTGCACTTTTGTCGTATTTAGACTGAATTATGTGTGCTCTAAATGATATTCGATGGATAGCTAATGTTTTTGTTGAATCGTTTTATGCAGAGCAAAATACGTGCAAGAGTATTCAGCAACAATTACAAAGATTTTGAGGTTCAGGGGCTTGTAGCTAACCTATTTCATATCATATACAAGGTGGAAGTATTGTTTGGCATACTTGTTTGCCGTGAGCACTTTGCGGAACAGTTCAGCAATTTCAAAACTTCACTGAAGAGTTACAAAGATGTGTCACGAATAAAGAGGGTGCACAAGCGGTCCTAGCCAGAGCCAACAATGAAAAGACCCCTTAAAGGATTTCACAAGCAAAACCAAGATGCCGTTGCTTTTAAAACTCCGGGGATGTTGGTGTCAGTAAACATTGTCATTTTAAAGTACGTGCTTCCATACAAACAGATAACCAGATTGAAGAGAAATGCACAGAATTTGTATGAACTCGTTTTATTACAACATTTATTTTCTTATGTGCAAAATGATTCTATAAAAATTGTAAGAAGAGAATGATTCCATGTATTTGGTTTTGTTGAAATCATAAACTATCATTATAATTATTTATACAAAAGTGCAGAAAATTAGAAATAAAAAATGCCAAAGCCTTGATGCCTTGAATAAGTTATTTGTAAGACCTGTTTTACAGTTAGGTTCACTTTCTTCAAGTTTTAGATTGAATTAAATGGTTGGTTCCTAAAAGTATAGAGTTTGCAAGTCATCTATGTACGTATAATTTCTAAACATGAAATACGGTGTACATACAGTTAAGAAGCTGAAGTTAGCTGGCAATTTGTAATGGCTCAGTTTGCTACTTCATGTAAAATTTACAGACTTTCAAAAATTGATGGACACGGTTTGGAAATAATAAGTTTACAACTTGTACAACTTAGTTCTGTTAATACTAGCTTCAAGTCTAGACTTTGTGCTGTAAATTAAGCAAACATGTGCATACACTTTGAATAGAATTTTGATATTAACATCATTATTTAATGGATTAGTTTTGTCATTATATTTAATTTTTTCTATAATACAAGAAAATTAATACAGAAAGATTGTTTCTTTACCTCTTATATTTCTGATTTAAACGTTAAAAAAAAGCCATATCAAAGAAACATTCATCTAACTTTCCATTTATCATATAACCAAACCATTTTATGTCCATACATTTAGGCACGAATTAAATTAATGTTTTCATAAAGACAATTCAGGCGCAATTTAGAAACATGTGACATAGAAAAAAAAGATATTTCTCCCAAATTTTTTTCCTGATTACTCTATGATATTTTGTCAGACAAGTGATTTTAATCTTCCAAGCAACGATTCATGAGCAATATCCCGGGTATAATATAATGGAAATATTCTTTTCCTGCTTCACCAATCGTTAAAATAGCACGCTGTTTGTACGACAAGAATGTTTTATTGGTGAAGCAGGAAAAGAATATTTCCATTATATTCAGTAATTACGCAGGGAACAAAGATATCTTCCATATATTTCATTGTTTTCCATATTTAGGTTGGACTGGTTGTTCTCGCCAAGAATGAATTGATGACATAGATAACATGGTAGACATCTGTTATTTTCTCCACTGCGGTGTTCCTTTGGACTTGGATCTCAGCCCATTAAGTGTTTTAGTTGTGCAGACCATCTTACTTTTAAAAGGCACAAGAAAGCGAAACCCACCACACAGAATGCAGAAAACGTGTGTGAACCATTAGAGAGGTTACAGGCGAAGTTTGAAGAATTTCATAATCAGGCAGAAGCGAACAGGGTACATCGGGCTAAAAGAAAATTATTTATACGATGCTTTGTCTTTTTCTCTGATAATGTTTTAAGTTGACGATGCTGATGACAAGGTTGATGAATAATGCTACAAAACCAAAATGATTTCTCAACTCTGCCTTCTCGGACTGGGGGCTATTATATAATGATAAATGAGGCAAATTGCCAGTAGTTTACCATAGTTCAATGGATATCACCGGGAACATTAATACTGGTTTTTATAAATACGCCTTGTGCTAAAAATAATGTTTACCAAACGATGAGAGGATTTGCGGTTTGTATACGATCTAAATTTGATCTAAATTTCAGATACGCAAAAGGGGGATGCTTCTGAATCAAACAGATGTCAGAAAGCGACAAATGTTCTATATAATTATCGGATAACAGCTGCACTATTGCCCAAAACATTATATAAAATCTTGAATGTTCACTGAATTGAACAGAATACGCGCTGACTGTCGTAGATGTTGCAAGTAGATACAAAGAGGCTGAACCATTATCGTTTAAAAAGGCAACTGAAGTAGCAGTTGCGTTTGAAAGAATTTATTCACGAGGACCCGGGCCTCATATGGTGGCCTGCGATGGCCACAACTGCTACAGGTTGATCCCGGCAAAGAATTACTCGATGCAGTAACGACGCTGATGCAACAACATAATGTTAAAATCAGACGTGGACACACCACAATGCATCGTTGAAGTATTTAATCAAACACAGCGACTCTTTTGAAATCAATGTGCCTAAGAATTAATGAGCGGAACGCTGAGCGTTCAGGAGAGATCTCCTGAATGGGTTGCACTGGCTATCTCATGTGTAGACCGCGTTAAACAACAATTATGCAATCGTTGAACGATTTTATCAAACACAGCAACTGTTTGGACATCAGTATGCAGAATAATTACTGCACGTTCAGGACAGATCTCGTGAATGGATTGCGAAACTACCTTATGTGGTGTCCGCGTTAAACAACGAGGTCGCGAGTGGAATTAACATGAAACCTGTCGATGCAATTGCGAGAAGACACATACCACGACGATAATCACCAGATCAGCTATAACATTCTGTGTTTGGTAGGAAAGTAATAGTGAGATATTTATACGAACCTGGTGAACTTGAGGGTGGTCAAGAAGTGCAACTGATCCCGTGTGGGGTGTAACAAATAAAATTTCCTGCGTGGTAAGATCTACTGTGCAAGCCACCAGCCTACAGACTAGATTCAACAGCTCCTCAACGTGGATTTGTCCGTGAACAATTACAGATAATTCCTGAAAACACCCAGTTAGCACTCGATTGGACACGCGCCAACAAAAACGCTAACAATAGTCACACGCTCTGAGAAACGAAGCTCTTCTACGTCTGTTACATTCAAGACATGTCAGAGAGACATTTTCACGTGTGTGGCCAAGACTACTATCGAATGTGTCCACGGTGAATTGTCATACATTATTAGGAAAATATTGCCACATGTTACAGTGTTACAGCAGGCGTAATGATTATTCTGTCGTTGCCTCAGCGTGATGACAAATTCCACATCCAGATCAAACTTTTGTCATCTCGCGCATAACCAGCTAATTTTTTCTTCAACGCGTTGATAATTCCTGGTGACGCCGTTGTTTGTGACGGCGGCGGTGGCAGATCCACTTGCTGCTGCCGTTGGCAACTCCAACATGTAGAAAACCCTGCGTAACTGAGACATTTTTGTTACTCTAGACACAGCCAGATAAACTAAATTTGACCATTCGATGCGATGATCGACAATCCAGATATTTGTATCTGATATCGTTAATCTCTGAGACGAATGGATTGTTATTGCATATCACAGAGTCCAGCACGATGAGTTTAACGACAACGCCTGTTGTACAGCCTCTACTGAAACAAATTTCTGTTCTGTCTCCGTTCATGGACTATCAACAAGTATATTTTGACGGTATGTATCTCTTGGTCGATAACATAATGGAACTAGCTGGTCGGTAAATTTTTCTTGGGAAGCTCAAGCAATTTACGCTGAAGTGAATCACAGACGCTTTTCTTGGATACAACTATTAGATCATTAGGGTGCCATAAGTTCCAGAAATCTGACATTGGAGTCTCTGAAATTACGGTACGCAGTATTTCACACTGAACATTGTAATCTGGTTAACGATTTCAGTTGTCGTAGTTGTTCATCCAGTGATCGATGGTCATACAAAACTTCTTCATAGTGGCTAAACATGGCCGATCAACCATTCATTTGGTGATTCACATTTAAACGGCGGAGGATGTCCATGATCGCCACACGTGAGAATTGTAGTAGATTTTGTTTAAGAAACCAATCAATAAACATTTCTAAAACATCTTTGGATACTGTACAAATTTCACCCCAGATAATTATTCTCGGGATATATTACTCACACATTCGTTCGGGTGTCCATGTATCACCTCGCCATCGAAAGAAACTAAGATACGTGCATGCACAAACACCACGTTGTCTCATCTCTTTGGCAAAGCCGGTGAGTTGGCGCCAATACAATCATGTCAGTTTTTAAATAATTCTATCGCATGTGTTGTTTTACCAGAAGCACCTGGAGCATTCAGATAGACCGTGCTATGTCTCGTGATTGAATCGTTTACTGAACGTGATGGTTCTGATAAATTGACATTAAAGTAATAAATATCTCGTGTTTTAACGTCAGCCGACTCTGAATATTTACGTATTTGCTCACGTTTTATTCGCCTTGAACCCCAGTTGACACCGCTGGTATCTTCTTTGATAAATGGCTCAAGAAGGTCCATTTTACAACGGCTAATATAAAAGGAATCCGTGGCGATTCTAACAGCATCATTAGAAAATCTGTTGATCATCGATAATAGGTTTATCGATGAGTAGGAGAGCAATGATGATCTCAGATGAATATATTTTTTTAGAATTTTCGTGACAATAATTATTATCGAACTGTTGCATTTCTCCATGACACCAATATACCTTTCGCCGCTGTGTACTTGATGACAAAATCTAATTCTACTGGATCCATAATTAACCTTGTACAACGACGTGATGAACACTAAATTTACAAATAATGTTTCTGCATATTTCTTTGTCATCTTGTGGTAACCAAACTTGTTTTTGTTGTTTGTACAAAATTATCGCAGAGGTTACCGTTAATGACGTAAAATCTTAGTATCGTAATAACACCCAACCACGTTAAATTTTTTGCGCAGCTGTCGTTGAGATTGAATTAGTATCTGGTTTGTTAAAGTGTCTACCTAACCAAATTGGTATAACCGGATGAATACGAGCTGAAAACTTGAATGATTCAATCTCGGCCAATCCAGTAAGATCGATGTTTATTAGTGGTCCGTTTATTGCAACTCGTATCATTTCGTGTATTTGGATGTCCAAATCGTTCAAAATAACGATCCAAGACACTCACCGAATCCAAGAAAAGCCGCCGGATAGGCAGCGACATTTTCGACAGAAATGATATCGGAGGAATTATATTTTGTGTTCCAAAGACCGCCATGACTAAATTCGACACAAGACATCATCGAGAAATTATTTTGAGGTTGGTCGCCATGATTTTTTTTGGGAGGGGATATGCGTAACAACAGACTACGCCGTAAAACAGTTTTGAGTCATTTATCGTTGTTGGTGTTATATTTTACCCAAATATGTTCCATATTTTGTTGAAATGATTCATTCCTTTAAATAACTCCAGATGGTAACATAAACTGATCAAATGTTTATTCATATATATAATCATCTCCCTGAAATAACCAGATTGATACACGGTTATGCTTACTTACGTTGTAGATTTCTTCGTAATGTCACTATGGTAAAATCGTATTAAACGTCCAGCCCGTGGTCGAAAACAAACCTCGGGCACTACGCACGATGGTGTCCATGATCGCAACAAAACAAGAGTTTGAAATCATATTTCCCACGGGTTCTTAGCCCAACCTGGCCGTGCAGTTTAAAAGGACAATGGCACAGCTGTACCCGTTTTGAGGTCTGCGCGAGAGTTATTCACTCTTGTTCGCGTAACAATCAAGACCCATTGAAAGAGACCGCGACATACCACTAGTTGCCAGCGTGAATTCACTGGACGCGCCTGACAAGGTCGAACTACCAAGCACCGTAGACATGCTCAGGGGAATCAAAAATTTAAAAAATGCAGGAAAGTAAGGAGAACAAGCATTACTGCCCAGCGATTCAGTGGTCGTTAGCGAACTATGATCAAGGCACGTATAACAATATAACCGTGAATCTGATTGCAGTCGGCTGTCTACCATACAGCGGTCACTGCCATGTTAGATGAACGCGTTCGCTTGTATAATAAAAATGTTCAAATGTGTACCTGCTCCTGCATTCAACATGGACTTCTAGTTTTAAAGGATGAGTCCGTTCTTGACTATAATGCTATTCTTATGAAGCCTGCAGTATAGTTGAACGTGGGCGGATAGGACTACCGGTTCATGATACAAGCAGGTATTTTCTCGAATGTTTCATAGAAATCGGTGGGCTAATCCTAATCGTTCGGGTGATAAATTATCCACCTACGGCACACGAGTTTATTAAGAACGATATGTCCCTTTTCAGCAGTACCTGATACGATAAAAAAAGAAATCGAGGTGTACATGGACAATGTCGACGTTTCCACGACGATACTCTGACTGGCAAAATGCTGCGATGATAACCTGTATGACATGATTCGCACGCGAAAAGGTTCTAATGGTGGCAAACCGACAGACCCGTGGTAGCTTTAGCGCGGAACAACAATCAGTGATACAATTTTCAATCTGTCACACGCCTATCAATGTTTGACGTATATATTTTCATGCGCGATCCCACTGTTGGCGTATTTTGGATTTTGCAGTGTCAGCAGAAATATCTTTGGCGCCAAATACGCAGTTGTGCTGCACCGACGCACCCATGAGTGTAATGCGCTTTGGAATCTTGGTGGGTTATGCAAATGACTAGTTGTAGATGCCAGTGCTTACACCGTTACTTGCGGAAGAGTACTGTCATTCATTTCGTCGTAGGATCACTTTTATGCATATTTAATTTGATTGTTTGTTTATTGCTTTAATTTTTTAACATGTCATTACATGTATGCTGGACAAAATTGAGTTCATTTCTGCTTGACCTGATTGACATTTTTAAAAAAATATTACTTCATTTTATGTCAACAGGTAATTTTTTTTATAGAAAAGGCTAATTGTGAAGGTGTAAATGTGCTAACCTCATTAGGTAGAGAACTATATAATCTTTTAATTGTGAGGACTTGGTCATTCGTGCTTTAGCAGCTAATACTTTTAAGTTGTATTATATCTTGTGACCAGGAAATTGGGGCTGGAATCTTTTTTGTTAAAATTATTTAATTCAAGTAATTATTTTCTCTGAAAATACAAAAGTGCTCTGATAAAATTCTTGGATAGAGATATTCACCAGAAATTATGCTGAATTCAAACATGGAATTTTATTTTTGTGATTCAACAAAAGACTGTTGACACATCAGCACTCCATAAGCTATAACAGACACGTCATCGCCTTCAGTTTTGGATTTCTTTGAGACTTTCACTGAATTTTATTCAGTAGTTTAAATTTCGTGGACTTGTGTCTTTAATTTAATTCTTGGATTATTTTGGGGTTTAATTCGCAACACCGTAAGTTCTTTTTTCTCATTTTCACTGTGTTTTATAGGTGAAATAAATATATTTGTTAAATTTTACAAAACTTGTTGCGTTTCACTCTTTTCTGTTATTTATTTTAAGAGCTTAAAGTCGTAACAGTTACTCAGGACTGTTATGGCTCACAATGACCACTGACGCTGTTACAATAAATCATGTCATACACAAACATCTCAGTAACAAGGCTGCGGAGTCAACATCAAAAACTGTTCCGTGCAGCTTTTGCCAGTGGTGGGTGAACTAACCTGCCATTGATGGACACAGGGGATCCAGGTCAATGCGACGCGAAAAGTACAGTAATGACAAAGAAAGAGCCGATGTATGTTTCCAGGAATACTCACCACAGCTAAACCCTTGATCACTAAAAAGCACTTGTTGGTGCTGTTGGGTTTGGCGCATCAAGCTTGATCAAGAAAATAATGAGAAAAGTGTTCATTGTACATGATGTTCCCGAAGGCCATGAACATGCAAACACGAGCCGCAATGAACATGCTGCCGTAAAAGAAAGGTCATGGGTATCAATGAACCCCTAAACGCGACTCAAGGGGTATAATGTTATCGTTGTCCAACTTTGATTTACTTGAGTTGGCGCACCAAAATAAACTAAACACTTTCGAGATTTCTTATTCGCGATGATTTACTCTCGATGAAACAACATGAGCGCGTAAACAGAATCAGCAGCTTGGATTCATATAAAGGTCAAGGGAATCATTTATTTTGAGTCATTCGGACTGGTACCTCCACGTGAATCTCTCGATTTCGTTTGGTGGTATACGCCTAATGGGGTGACTTGATGGGGCGCCAATATGGTCTTCGACTCCACGGACTCAAACACGCTTGACCCGATGAGTTAGCCTTGACAATTCATTCACTGTCACACATGGAAAATCGTTGTAATTAATTAAAACTGCCTTGGCCATCTATGGACGATGAAGGAAAGAATAAAAACGTCACAGAGTAGCCGACATTGACACGTCTTAGTTTGCTACCAAAGAAGACCTGGTCGTGCTGATGGATCTCGCACTGACTCTGGTTTTTGATGATTTTAGTGAGACTTGTTCTAGATAAAATGAGCAGGCTAATTAAACAAGTGCATTTGGGTCATTAATATAGGTATGGCATCCGACCTCACTAACATTCAGTGGATGTACGAAAGGTATTATAACGACACAGAAGAGAACCAGCGCAAACACTGACAGCAATTTTCAGACGCTATTATTGAAAGCAACGAAACAAAAACGATTAAGGAAATTTACCAGCACTCTAAGAACTCTTATGCATTGGATTCCAATGTGCAGAGTGACGGGTAATTCGAATTCATTTGAGCTGATGCTGCATTGGAATTTGTTATATTCATTTGAAATGACTTTGATGATGCCAATAATTACGAGTTATTTTTTCTGAGAAAGCCTAATTTAAAACTTCGAGTTACCCATAATGTCGTGTAATGGACTCTTATAAGCATGACAATTATTAACAAATATGATTTCTGGAATCCTAGCGGTCTATAAAACTTTGATCTCTCTGGCGTTAAATCAGACATTGTCTTTAATACGCATTTGTTTATGCCACTTGACAAGGATAGTTTGAAAACTACTACACCATGGATTCACAGTGGTGCCAGCGTAATCCTGAAAATCAAATAAAACAGCACCATCAGTGAGGAAATTGACAAAGGCATTAAATATATTGTTGCAACGTTGGAGAAATACATTAATGCAGAATCGGGATGAACTCGCGAAAGATGTGGCCAAGTCGAGGTACATCTCTCACAATCAGCCGTTTCGTGGATCCAGTTACATACCAACAACAAAGTGGGTCCCACCAAGGTTATTAATAAAGATATCAAATTTTGACAATCGTTGTTTTGAATGGGCAATTGTATCAGCATTAAATTCGACTAGTAATAATCAAGACTTGCCAAGACATGCCAAAAAACACCTGGGTGAACTCAACTTTGGTGATATTGAATTTCGCGTGCAGGTTACCAAAGCCACACTGATCATAACCCTAATTTGAAACAATCCATGTATCGTTGGTATGTTCAGTTATGATAAAGGCATTTATCCGCTTGCATTATCACCACATGGACAGCATGGATGAACTTTTTCTTGCTGTTGAGTGAAATGAAAGAATCAGAACTGATGTAACACTAAGTATGGATAACGAATCTTGCTCGGCTGCTTAACCGACGCAGACGTTGGATGCCATTACTTTTATTGTAATAGTATTATTAAACTACAGCGAGCAATAAAGATGGAACGTATTAACTAAATTGTCAAAATTACTTTCTCGAAAAAGAAAATTCACAAATGCTTTCGGTAAAACAAAGATTTGAGAAAGTTCAACGATTTGAAAAGCTCCTCTTTTACCGTCATTGACTCCTCTGCACAAGCAGCACCTAGACCGTTCAAGGATGGTTATAGAACCGTATTTACAAACACTGTTCGTGCACTAATCATTGGTCCAGCTAGATCAGGAAAAATTTAACTGGGTTAAGGATGGTTCACATTGGATCGCGTACGTGATGGCGCCATCGGCTGATGACCAGCTGTGTTATGATGTTTTAAAGACTTTCAAATAGCTTTGAATGATAAAAGATCGCTGAAAAACGGAGCTTCCATTTATTTTTCACCATTAACGATTTGAATGCAAACAAAATCAATCTTGTATACGACGATGTGCTGCTTGAGAACCAAGACTAACACTTTCAAGGGGCCGGCACAAAACATTGAAGTCATTTATTTGATTAAGCAATACGCACATGTGGCAAAAGTAATTGTGACAACTTTAAATACTGATGATACATTCTGGTATTGACGCACACAGTCTTGGAAATATTCATGCCGCCGACCACACGTAAGATGAATTTCGAGACATGTTTGCACGAATCACATCGGTCTCGTATAGTTTTCTCACCAGTGATTTGACCGGAACTTGTAGGGATAAATATCTTGCTGGTCTGAACGCGAACGTTTTTTCACACGGATGTGTCGCACACGCCAATGTAACAAAAATTATATAATATATCTGCCAGTAATGTCATAGTAGAGTATGAGAATCGATGCCGTAAAGCTGCTCAAGAACAGCACGTATTGATTCAAAATGTGATAGAAGACCATTATAAATTTCAAACATATGTTACAGTCTCGACAGACTGCATAAGGCGACTTCATTACCAGGTTTGAACAAACATTTGCTCCGCTGATTCAACCCAGAACTGAAACTGCTGAACCTGCAAATGATATTGTAAATTCAATCAGAGTAACTGTACAACACATGGCAGCGCTGACGTGAACAAATGAAACACCTGGTCCAGTTCGTAAGATAGCCAAACGCTCGAAATGTACAATAGGCTATTGAGAAAGTTAAAGCTGTTGGTTACAGTGAAGAAGGCGTTGGTGTACTTGCAAATGACACCCACGCACTTGATGAGGATGTTAGAGAGGCAGTTGCCAGGATACCAGACGTGCCACCCGAGTACAAATAAGAGATGCAAAAATCGCCTCAATTTCTTAACGAAGTAACTCGCCAGGCGATATTTGAAAATCCTATGCCTGTCGCTCTTTAAAGACCTCCTAATTTAAAAGAGTTTATGGTAAGAATACCATCAAAGGCACATGATAAATACATGGATAGGGAATGGAATAAAGTGGTATTCAGAAAGTTTACTGGAAACAAACAATGTGCTATTTGTGTAGAAACACTGAAGCATTTAGGGAGATCGTTATGGAGAGATTTTATTGAACATTCAGTACCTCGACCAGTGATGCAACCACAGCAACCCCTTGAAGACTGACATTGAATATATTAATAGAAGAAGAGGACAGCGTATGCAACGTACATTTCTGGAACGACAAGAACAAATAAAAAGTGGACAGCAAAACAACCTTGACTCGACTTTCGCACGAAATGAAGAACATGAACAACTGGTAAAAGAGCAAATAAATAGGTTGTATCAGCAACAACAAAGACGTACTGCAGCTGTGGCACCACCAGCAAAACCACAAAAAGGAAACAGTCTAACTAAACCTGCACCAAAGAGGCAACCCCAAAGAGACCTGTACAACACCGGATAAAAAGAACAATGTCAATAACGAATACGTTTACTCGCAGCAGAAGATTTAGGTATATCCACAACATTGTGTGCCGAAAAAAAAAGCAGAATGTGAAAAATAAAATAGATTAGATTAACAACCTGTACGAGAATATCATACAATTAAATGACACAACAAATGAGTAAAATATATAAAGAATATGCGTCAAAAGAAGGAAAAGGCCTTGATGGACTGTTTGACCTTAACGACCTTGCTGATCGATTGGAAACTGACTTGTGGGGTCAGTTCGCGAGGACAGCTGTATACTAGAAATTATTAATGAAGCCACATCGATTTGTCAGAGATTGCACACAAATGTCATCAAGGATAGAAACATATATTCTGTGCTGTTGCATGAACTTGCTGAAGATATTCAACGAACAAAATACGTTCTCCAGTTATGAGTTCTGATGAAACACTTCGTGAAATATATGTTGCGATCCAACAGGTGGTTGTAATTACAACCCAGAGCGTTATCTTGAATTATTTTACTGACCGGCAAAGACTAACATTGATCTATATGCCAACTAGCCCACACTCATTTCTGTCATTGCAATAGAATCTCAAACGTATGCCATTGATATTAAACAATCATCAGTAAGGTCAGTTTTGGGTTAGATTAACAAAATTCAGGATGATAAACGATTTTTGTGTGCCGGATATCAAATAGCGCCTGACTTTTTGAGGATTACCTCAACGACACAAGTCATTTTAACTTGTGATATGCTGTCAGTGCAAGAAGGTCTGAAATGACACGCGTAGTTGTTCAGGTTTATATTCTGTTTGGGTTTTCAAGAATAGTTGATCAAGGTGACTTAATATCGATTATGCCGTAGCATCTGTATATCTTTCTGTCATAAAATTTTTTTTGACACATTCGTTTTTCTTTTGTGGCTCAAGACGGGCACGTTGTAGATCTGTACGGTCAAATATTGTTGATACAACTGTAAATTAGCTTAAGACCTGACATTTAAATATAATAATGACGGTCGTACGCGGACGTATGAAACCCGTGCGCAATGTAAATGCGATAAAACCTGTTTACGCAACAGATTATGGAACTGTCTTATGCGATGTTGTTCGTGGATTATTCACGGGCAAATCGCAAAACAAGCTGCCATGCAAGTCGTGGATAGCATCAAAAGTGCTGTAGATCCGATGAAACAACTGGGATCGCAGGCTGTTTATTCAATCTGAGATCGAATGCAACGATTGTGACACGAGCACCATCAAAATCAATAGAAACAATCCTGCTATCGGTAGGTAAAGTCATTAATGAAGCCGCTCAACAGCGATTAACTGATGCAATAATTGCAAATATGGCAGGATGAGTTGGATTACGGTTGAGGACGTGAGTGGAAGTAGACCAGGTCAATAATGTATAAGTGGAAACTAACGTGGCAAGTTTTGCAATGGGTCAGTTCAAGATATATCTGATCCAGTATTTGACATAGGTGCGCATATGTTGGTGGATCGAAGTAAATGAGATTTTTAGTATTCTTCATACGCGGCCAAGGATCCAAATGAATTGAAAATAGAATTGCAAGTTCATGACAAGTCAAGGTTTTTCCTTCCATGTGAGACATTCTTCAAAACTGAGAGACAACATGTTCAGAATGACGGTAACAATTACGGTGCCAATGCCCAAATGAGATTTGTTAACAATGTAATCGTGGTGTTGTTTAACAGTACACTTTATTCCATTCTTGGCAACGTGGATGTTGCCACGACGATTATTGGACTCGCAAGATAGAGAGACGATTACACGAGAGCAGATTGCCCAACAATAATGTTTGTCAAAGATGCAACTGATCATGCATATCATAGACCGTACAAATTTCCTCAGCTTACAGAAATATAGACCCACAAGCTGCTAGTATGCATGCCAGACCTGGTGCTAATGGCTCTTTGTTGATGTTTCGCGCCAATGCTAACCTTGGATTGGTGCTTCATTAAGGTTTCGTGTGTGATTCCCCTCAGTCAGGTATTTGGTTTTTGTAGAAATGTCCGCAAGGTTATATTTGGAGTTGAACAAACAGCTATATTGTTTCGAAAGAACAACTTCAACGATGCAACTTGGCGTGTAAGAGGTGCTGATGATAAAGTTGTGGAAACATTGTCTGTGTTCGTTATCGTTTTTGCAAGGTAGAAACACTTCCACTGCTAATCAGGGACAGTTTACTTGGCAAATAATTGCGCAACATGGCATTACTGCACCAAAACATGTCTTTGGTGCTTTTCAACTTACAGCGTGAAATAATAGTCAAACCCATATAGTAAATCACTGAAGTTTCTTTTCGGCTAAACCATCATCAAGAACCCACTGAAAAAAATGGGCTCAACTACGCAGTAGCCACTCCTCACATTGCACGTACATATCACAAACTGTGGTCGTAGATGGACTGGCATCAAAACATCGACACGGTTCTGCAGATTTTCCAACAAGACTTTCGTACGTTGTGCTAGATTTATTACCTTTTATTGGAATACCTGGATCTGTTCGACAATACGTCGTCATGTATTTTCTTGAACGTGTCTGTGCAGCGGTTATCGTTACTATACTGTAATACTTTCTGACAAGATTCTGTTGTTGGAGAGTGATGGTAGTTGAATGATGGTCATCAATGCTCACGTGAAGAATTTGTTAAATGTATAATTAAAAAGACCTGCTACGTATTCTAATAATGATGTCCTTTCGCGAAGTGGAAGTCGACCTCAGTGAGAGTTGGCTGGAAAAAATTAAAGACACAATCTAAAGCAATTGTGGGGTCACACTAAATCTTTCTTCGGCAAAATTAACCGGAAATGTCCACGTGTGGTTGTTCCAAATCAAGTTCACTCAGCTTAATGTGTCCGAACACAATAACACCTCAACGACATTAAAAATATCGAAGTCAGAGGTGATACAACGCAAAAGACCAGTATAGTATTACCATTCCTTGCGGCAATTTCAGCATTACCCTCAGCAGCGGCGGTTGCAAAAGCTTCACCATGAGTGGCTGTTGGAACTGCATCTGGGATGGCTCTGAAAAAGCAGTTGGAGGCGGAACCTCTAACGGCCTTCGATTGCCGGGAACGAGTCGCCGCATATCCTCGGGCAGAGGTCTTCGATTACAAAGTCGCAGAAGATGACGCCGTTGGCCAATCATGATTTACTCGCGATGGCAAAATCAATAAACATTTTATTTGTGTCTTTGTGCATTGAATGTGCCACGCCCACATGAAACCAGCATCGTCAACTTGGATTTGAGAACAGGACCTGGCACTCACTGGGTAGCTTACGTAGTAACAACTCAACATAGTTTACATTTTGACTTGAATGGACTTGCACTACCAGCTGTAGTTGTTAATTATTTAACCCAAATAAAGACGACGGCCACTGTTTTATTCGACTATACCAGTACAAACACGGTTGGATGAGCCCATATACGATCATCATGTCATTGAAGCATTGCATGCACTTGAGCGTTAACCAACACCGCAAGTACTTATTGATTTCACATTAAAGTACTTTAATATAATATAAACCTCTATTAACATTTACGGACGTTAGTCAGCTCGGCGACACGGTGCTGAAGTAAATCTTTACAGTTTAAAAGTGGCAGAAAGCCACACAATCCACAAAAACCCACCTCTCCAGGAGAATATACCCTGGAGTATGAAATATATAAGAACCTCTCAAGTAATATGGAGCTGGAGATATTAAACCTAATCAATGCAATATGGAAAACAAGAGACATCCTCGTAAACTGGAAATAAGCGACATTATTCCCATACCCAAAACTGGCAAAGATCGATCTGACATTAATTCATATAGACCATTATCACTTACAAATGACGAATGCAGAATAACGGAAATTATGATTAATTATATATTAAAATACCACCTTGAAAGCCCCCAAGAAACTAATATCGCAAACTCAAAGCGGCTTCTGAAGCAAAAGATCCACTTTTGACTAATTAATAAGACTTGAATCAAATCAATTTAGCGTTCAATGCAAAACGTAAATGCGATAGACACCTTTTAGTTATTATTCTGGATTTAGGAAAAGCATACGATCTGAGTTGGACAAAGGGTCTCATCGCCAAACTTAATCAATACGGAATAACAGGCACCATTCACAGGTGGATCAAGCTTCCTAAAAGGTTGCCAAATTGGCAAGAATTGGCAGTGTGTTTAATTATTTAACCCAAATAATTTGTGTTTAACAAGAATTGGCAATAACTACTCGGAAACATCCAACTTGGTAAACCGCACACCACAAGGAAGTGTGGTAAGTCCTACACTATTTAATATCATGATCAATGATCAGGATCAATCAATTTACCAAGACAAAGTTGACCGCTCTCAGTTCACAGATGATAGCAGGATCATGAAAGTAGGCAATCCATCCAGTGAAACCGTTATCGTTACATTCGGGTTCAAAGGACACACAAACACCAAGTAAGGGTCTTACAACTTTTATGTAAAATAAAGCTAAAACCAAAACCAGTGTTGCTTACAGTACCAAGCCCAGCTATATAACTGCCTGCTCTCCCACTCTGTTCTTGTTTTAGTAAGGGTCACTACTAACAGCTACAATTTGATCGAGGCACTGAGAGTGAAATCATACTGATAACAGTGAACTGCAGAGAATATCAAACAGAATACGAAACTCGTCTGGCAAATGGTGAGTTAAAATATCACCATCAAAATAATAGGGTTTTTTTTCCCCGGAAAACCAAAGTAAACTGGGACACACACTCCCAACATTATATTTAAACAAGCATGCAAATATGCTTTGAAAAAGTTGCTAGATTTCTGGGTATGTATTTTGATGAAAACATGACATGGAAGCTCCTCATAGAAGATCCAATCAAAAGATGCAACAGGGATTTATCCATCCTAAATAATCTGAAAGGAACGAATTGGGGAGTAGCCCAAAATACTTTACTGACACTATATCGATCTCTAGTCAGATAGAAATTGGAACTGGTCAAGTGTATGCATTAGAAAGCGAACACCTACTAGGAGACTAGTTAGGTTGCAATACAGGGCGCTTATAACATTGTTATGTATATTTAATTTGCTTTATTTATTAGTTAGTTTTATTTTATTTTATTTCATTACTTGCTATTGTAATGTAACATTTTATGTTGGACTTGACCTTGTCTTGTCCAAAACTGAGTTAATTTCTTGCTTTACCCAAATTGACTTTATTATTTTATTCATTGTGAACAACTAATACATAGCTAAATTATTATTTATATGTATGAGTTTAAAAGTAGTATTATTATTAATAGAAGAAGTAAATATGTTTATTTGGGTTTGAGTTTCGGAATTTCCTGAGTGTAATACAGGTTATGGTTATTGTTTTGTAAACATCAGGATCATTCTAGAAGGTTATTTTCCATTAGATAATTAGAAAATGTTGATTGTGACCTGAGGTCAAGTAGAGAACTATATATACTGTAAATGAGAGGATTTTATCATTCGTACTTTAACATCTAGCACTTTTATCATGTTGTGTCCAGTCGGGATAAATTTTATTTCTTTAAATTATTGAATTCAAGTGATTATTTTCTATGGAAATACAAACGTGCTCTGATAAAATACTTGGATAGAGACATTCAATGGAATTTATAAGGTATTAAAACCTGGAATTATAAAGACTGTTGGTACATCAACACACTATCAGCATTAACAGACACATCATCGCCGTCAGTTTTTGGATTTATTCTGGATTTATTCTAGACTTGTACTGAGTTTTATTCAGGAATTTAAATTATTAGGACCTGTGTCTGTAATTCTTGGATTATTTTGGGATTTAATTCGTAATACCGTAAGTTCTTTTTTTCTCATTTTCAGTTTGTATTCTATGGAAATAAGTTATTTGTTAAATTTTACAAAGCTTGTTGCCTTCCACTCTTTTCTGTCACTTATTTTAGGGGCATAGACTCGTAACAACATGCACAGAGGCACTAAACAAAAAAAAAATGCCTGAAGAACTGCCAAATCCTAGCAGACGAACCGCAACTGCAACTCCGAAGAGAGGAATCCATCCTTAGATATGCGGCAAGACAATCCATCCATCCATTCGCTTTCTACAGTTCACTGTTATCAGTATGATTTCACTCTCAGTGCCTCGATCAAATTGTAGCTGTACCCGACTAGGAAGATCACTGAAATATGTAAAAATACCTTTAATCTAGCGACTGGTTCCCCCAAAAAGCCGGGTTGTAAAATGATCCATAAACTAATGAAATCACAGAGAATAGACAGCATCCAAGCAGAAACAATTTCATACATTGACCCAGCTCTGTAGCTAAACAAAACTACAAAAAAAAAGAACAACCAATACGTATAAAGACAGAAGTTTTATCAGAAATCAAATATTCCGGATACAAGAAAATATTCACAAACAGATCCAAATCGAAAGACCCAAACAGAACAGCAGGTGTCATTTCATCCAAGAAGACAACCTTGCACTAGGAAACAGACACTGTTGCTATATATATATTCTCCAGAGTTTTGTGCAATCATCGAAGTCCATAAACGGACAGGAGATAATAAAATAAAAAAATACTGTTATACTCAGCGACTCACTGAGTGTTCTAAAATCCATGGAAAGCAACAACTCCAACAGTAGATCAAACTAAATAGCAGAATAATATTAATTCTGAAAGGATCAGAACAAAATCAACAAGTAGTAGGATTTACGTGGATACCATCCCACATAGAGATTCCAGAGAAGAAAAGAGCAGACAAAGAGGGTACATTAGAAACTTCAAGAACCATCCTACAAGAATTTTGAGTACTGTGTACAGAAAATATACAGTATTATTAAGACTACAAATTGACATCAAATGGCAAACAATCTGGAATAACTACATCAAAGAACGAACATTGTACTCAATTCAACGAAGGATCAACCGAAATATTAATAGCCCGAAAGTGAGAAACAATCAAAGCCTAAGAATGATCAAACGAATTAGAAAAGGGAAAACGCTTTTGGCACGCAGCTTTGGAATATATCTTCCAATTAATGCTGAAAGAGGAACAAGCTACCCACATTGCCCGAAAGTAGAAGAACTGAGTCACACTTTCAACTTTCTATACCACACAAAGGAAAAGATTCAATGTTATCAGAAAAATATACAAGCACCATTTACATGCTCATAATTCTT
Source organism: Megalonaias nervosa (assembly GCA_016617855.1). Taxonomy (NCBI): domain Eukaryota; kingdom Metazoa; phylum Mollusca; class Bivalvia; order Unionida; family Unionidae; genus Megalonaias; species Megalonaias nervosa. The sequence continues at coordinate 26,206 of JAECUM010016354.1, forward strand.
GATGCCGTCTTCTAGAAACAGAGAGCTTAGCTATCTCAACATTTTTAATTTTTGCACCGAAATAGGTGAAAATGGTTAAGTATGCATAACCATCCCTTCATTGGAGATTCCACTCCAATCCACTCCAAGTAGGTATCCTAGAATAGGTCCTCCCAACAGTATAGCCCTCAATTCATATATGCCAACATGTCCATTAAACACAGAACTGTCGGTCGGACTTTGTGAGTGGGGGCAGGGAGTGCTGATGAAGGGTCGAGGACAAAGGGTCATTCGGGCCTGGTTAAGCCTGTTTGCGTACTGATAACCGGCATCGGTTGAGAGGGAACTCCCTGTCGTTCGTACGTCTGGCAGCTGAAATAAAAACAAACAATTATGACAATGTCACTAGTAACAGTTTGTAGGATATCGGTAATCATAGTCAAGCAATGTAATACACAAAAAAAAAAAAAAAAATCAAACTAAATACATCATTCCATAATTAACAGAGGAGAGCATTGATGCCAGACAAGTAAATAGTAACAAGGTCAATAGGAATAAATTAAGTTAAAGTGTAATTACGAATCCAAACCTCCTTCTTAACCTACTTGCCCTCAGTCACAGTAATGGTGTAAGAATAAATATAAGTATTTGAAAACTGGTCCGACCTTCTTAGACCCAGCCACATAAGATGGCATAAATTAAAATCTTATCAACATATTTAACAAATAAAATGCACCCCAGATAATTGCTACAAGTCGGTCGGATCCCAAGACCGTCACGCCCGGCTATGCAATGTTGCAAACAAAATATAAAACTAGAAGGCTACATAGGGCCCCAAATTAAAAATATAAAATGGTAAAAGCCCACACCATCAGCCTCCCCTCCCCCCCCACCCCATACACACAATTCGTGGAAAATAGGATAGATAATTATTTCTGAGAGTCATACAAGGCAAGATTAGTAAACATAGACTAAAATCTGGTCTATAAAGGTAAATGTTATAAGGTGGTTACAAGGCCCATCCACACAACGTGGAACCATTCGACAAATCAAATTAAAATTCTAATCCCCAAGCCTTGTCAAAAGTAAAGACCAATAACTTACACATTTCCAGTACACCTCATACCTATCAAACCATACCAAAAATATAGCTAACTGCACAGAGAATCTATATTCTAAATATTGGCAAGACGACATTCAAACTTTTCGAAAGGGGATCAAAATTGTCATCCTAGGATTAGGCGCTCCGAGCTCCAGAGCCCCTTTCTCTCCTTGTTCGGCTAGACATGACAACTAAATTTCGAGTAATGTTCTCATTAAGGCGCAAGATCGTGAGGTTCCATTCCCCTTCGTGTGATAAATTAAAGATCCCATGGTGTGGGAATTAAACCTTTGCACATGCCCTAATGGGCGTAAGCGACGTAAATTTAAATTCAGTCAGTCAGTCATTTGGGTTAACCATTCATTCGCAGAGAAGATAGAAGAAGCAGCACCTAGAGACAAATAGAGTTGGCGTTGGAACTGATACCCGCTCTAGCCCAAAGCGCATTAAAAGAACTAGAACTACCACTCGCTACGGTTTGGAGCCAACGAGCGCAGGAGACTCTCCTCCTCATTTGGGAAGATCAAACGACGGAAAGAGAACAAAAACAAGAAGAATAAGACGGCCGGGACATGAATATGAACTTGAAAGTAAACATCTATCAAGGACAATACAGACAAGTACAAGATCGCGTGAACCAACCGACAAGACTAAGTTGAAAAGATCTACCACTCCTAAGAGTATTTATCCATCCACTACGACTCACAAGGAAACAAAAAACAGCACGCGTCAATAAGCCAAGGAAAGGGATGAGAGGACAGACAAAATGCAAATCAACAACAACAACAACAAAAACAGCAGCCAGATCGGGTAGCGGAAGGGAAAAAAGATCAACTCCATCCGCTCCATGTCCACCTATTTGAAAAACGCAATCAACTGATCCTAGTCCACTGAAGACATTAGAAACTCGAGAACTGGATAAGGACCAGTTGGAGAGCGACGAAGAATGGCTAAACTACATGGAACTATTCCAGGAAGCCGCACAATATGTAATTGAAGAAGCAGTCAAAATGGGAATAGTGAAGGAATTCAAAGATAAAGCTGCAGCAATCCAGCATATTGGAGACCACCGGGTGGTATGGAAAGCCAGGAACTGCAACGGAGGGAGCGGAGACCAACAACCCCCTGAAGTTAAAATTAAGAAAGGCGATAAATAACGTCGGTCACAGGGCTAGAAATATTCGCGTTGCCCAATCACCCTTGCCACAATGATATACAATTTTATCAATCCAAACCAATCTGAAGGGCAAGAAGAACTTTATTGTTGAGTTTAAACATCGCTGTGTAACGGACATGATTGACCCGGGTTCCTTGAAAAATCACTATAGCAGATAGTGGACAATCTCAGACCACCTGAAACCTGTCTTAAAAGCTGTTTAAGGTTTATATAAATAGCCCTTTTAAGGATGAGGTTTTCCTTTTCGAATTATCGAAAACCCTTTTTCGATAAAACTACATTTAAAGCAACTCTGATCCTTTTCTACCATTTTCTAAATTATACCTGACATTTTAATATGGCATGATGTGAAATTAAAATGAGTTACTCATATTCGCAGATTGGGTCACTTTTAAGAAACTGATGTACACTTCCTACCCAAAACTCCAACTAGAAGTAAAATTAAAGAAAATTTTGTAACTATTAATGCTTGACCTAATTGCACCTTGGGTCACGACAGATGTTCTTGAACTAAGCGACTAAAGAAGAGAACTGAAAAAGGGAAAAAGAGATAATGAAGGAGCTAGAAAATACAGAGAGATAAACAATATGATCATGAAAGCATGAAAAACGTAAAGAAATCATGGACAGAATGACAATGCTGCAAAATCGAAGACAGTCTGAGTAGAAATGACAGCAAAATGATATATCAGCTGATGAAAGATCTCTCAATCCATAAACAAGGGAAAACTACCACCAAGACAAATCAGGAAAATGCCTCACAGAAGATCGAGAGATCCTCAAGCGATGGACAGAACACTGCTCAGAATTGTACAATCATAAGACCCAAGAAGATCCAGCAGTACTAAATTGCCCTCAGGCAGAAGAAATTGATGACAACTCCATTATTCGTGAAGAATTAGAAATTGCAGTTAGGTCACTAAAGAAAGGAAAGTCAGCCGACTCTGACAACATACTAGCAGAGCTCATTCAAGCAGGAGGAGAAGAGATAGTCACAGTCCTAACAACAATCTGCAACAAGATATGGCAGACAGGCCTACCACACAGACTCAATCCTTGGTCATTGTGCTCCCCAGCTATGCCAAAACTACAGAACTATCAGTTTGATCAGTCACCCGAGCAATTCTCAACAGACTAAAGCCTCAAGCAGAGAAAATTATTGCTGAAGAGCAGACAGGCTTCCGAGCAGGAAGGAGCACCACAGAACAAATCTTCAATTTCAGACTCCTTTACGAGAAATACCTTCAGCACCAGCAGAATCTATACCACGTCTTTATAGAATTCAAAAGGGCCTTTGATAGGGTATGGCATGCAGTCTTATGGGCAACTATGAGGAAGTACAACATCAGCTCAAATCTGGTTGTTGAGCACCCCTATGACAAAGCCACCAGTGCTGTCCTCATCAATGGCAGCAGATGAGATTGGTTTCGAACAACAGTTGGAATCAGACAGGGATGTATACTGTGTTACGTGTAGGCTCGTACAAAAATAACAAGTGAAAAGAGTGAAGTCAACAAGCTTTGTATATTTTAACAAAATAATTTATTTCCCTAGAAAACAATGTAATAATTGGAAATAGGACTTATGGTTTGTGAATATTATCCAAAATTTAATCCTAAGATTGAAAAACACAAGACCTATCACTAAATAGTTCTAATAGAATCCAGGTTCGAATCTCGACGACGTTCCAATATGGAAGACGATGACGTCAGATGTGGTCGTTGTACAAATGGCAACAATTCCTCAGTTGAATCACAGTTTATGTTTCTGAATAATTCCAGAATAAATTTCCACTGAATTTCTTTCTCCCAGAACATTTATGAAAAAAAGTACACTCGTTTTCTAGAGAATAAATTATTAAATTCCAAACACAATCTGGTTTCAACAATAGAAACATTTCGAGCCCTCAAGGTTTAAAAATGAACTGACTGAAAAGCGCTCAGAACGGTTATTAAATCCAACTTAAATATCATCCCGTTCTCGCGTGACAGGTCACGTGGTCACTTGAACAACGCAACAGGAAAAATGAAATTTGTCATGTACAAGAACAGCCCTAGCGAGATTCTCACTCAGAAATAAATTTAAAAATAAAACATTGTTTATTCAGACTACACGTAGACTGAACTGATCTTGGCAATAGCCAATCGTTTTCGCGTAGTGTTTATACTACCGCGCACCAGGGTGAACTGAAAAAAATGCTAATGTAACATCTTTTACGTTTTAGATAAATAGAATTACTGAAAGAAAATATCGAATCCCGTGAAAATAATCATTACAATAAAATGTCATAAAACAAAAATAAAATAAAAAAGAATTTCAAAACTAAAACACAAACAATTTAATTACATATGCGTAACAGCTGTTACCTACACTCTTTAACATCTTCCTGGAAAGGATCATGGAGGATGCCTTGCACGATCACAAGGGAGCTGTCAACATCGGAGGAAGAACAATCACAAACCTTCGCTTCGCAGATGATATTGATGGTTTAGCAGGAGATGCAAAAGAACTGGCTGACTTGGTTGAACGCCTCGACACAACTTCCACAGAATACGGTATGGAGATTAGCGCCGAGAAAACCAAACTGATGACAAACAACACCAAGTGCATCAGTGCAGAAATAAAAATCAGTGGACAGAACCTGGAAAGAGTCACAAGCTTTTAAGTATTTAGGATCAATTATCACAGATGAGGACTCCAAACCAGAACTACTTTGCAGGATTGCCCTGACAACAGCAACAATAACATGGTTGAGATCAATATGGAAAGAGACCAGCATTGCTTTTGGTTCCAAAATAAGGCTGATGCGCTTGATTGTCATATTTATCTTTCTGTATTGCTTGTGAAACATGCACGCTCACTTCAGAGCTACAAAAAAGGATTCAAACCTTCTAAATGAGATGCTACCGCAAGATCTTGGGCATCTCATACATTGACCATGTAACCAACGAAGAAGTTCACAACAGGATCCAACGAGCCATCGGATCATATGAAGACCTCTTGACCATTGTAAAAAAGCGCAAACTAAAGTGGTACGGTCATGTTTCAAGATCATCTGGACTGGCAAAAACAATCTTGCAAGGCACAGAACGAGGGTGCAGAAGAAGAGGAAGACAGAAAAAAGAGGTGGGGAGACAACATTAAGGACTGGACAGGCATGGGATTTGGAGATTCCCAAAGGGTATTAGAGAACAGGGAAAGATGGAGAGAATTGGTTGCAAAGTCAACTGTGGTGCCCCAACGACCTCTTGGGTTAAGGGATTGATGATGATGATGATGATGATGATGATGATGATGATGATGATGACGAATTGCACAGGCAACTAACACAGTGTTGGTAGATAGGGACTTCCCATTAGGAAAATTAAGCTTAATTTGATAGACCAGTAGAACCTGGAGTTTCGACGTTCCGGCCGACGTTCTGCTCGTTCCTTCCCGCCCTCGCACAGGGGTTGGTCGGCGTCGGTAAGTAGGGTAATTATCCCCACCGAGCGTTTAAATGCGATACAGACTATCAAATGAGTGCGCGCATGGTTTCGATTTCCACTCATCTTAAAACCAATACTGTAGCCGGGGGCCATTGCCCGAGAAACCGATACAGGTAAGAAGCATGCCAAGTGTTCATAAATGCGTCTGGGACGAGGTTCTCTTTTCTTCCCTCACGATCAGTTGAATGAGAATAAACCAGTCGCACACGTGCAGTGGGCAAATGCGAGTATAATAAAAGGAAAGGAAAAAGTGTACCTCGTTACCTAGGCACCCTACATCATGTGCGAAGGCATCTGATCGCTCTATAAAGAGCTAGGAGTCTTGTCAAAGAAGTGATGGAGGAAGAAGAGCTGAAGATAAAAGGGTTCTTCACATTTGAACAATGTAGCTTCGTTAAATTGAAAGAGGCAGTGAATTTCATGGTAGAGGTAAACCATTTTGTTTTTACAACAGATCTAGAACTACGTCGATTGGTCTTATTCACTCATAAACAGTGTTAGAAGGGGTCAGTTACCTTAAAGATACCTGAGTTTTTAGTGAGGATAGTGAAGAAAGAGTAAGTGGTAAATATCAAGGCTACCTAAGCGAAGGAGAATAAAGAAAAATAGAAAGAAAAAGGAAGACTTTGACAAACTGAATGAGAACTGGATAAAGGTCCAGGAAACGTTTAGGAATATGGGACATCCAGATTAGATACCAGAAGACGGTAAGAAGAAGAATTTCGTCCAAAACCTGAGAACATGATAGCAAACTGGAGGTAATAGAAGAAACTCAAAGGCCCTTTCACGGAAAAATATGCTCTTTTACTCGTGCCTCCAAAAACATTTCTTTGTGTTGTATAAGTGTTTGTCTATATTTGTTTGTACCCATACATCCTTTTGTCCCCATAAATTCTATGGGCACAATTAAGATAGGATTTCGCATACTTGCATAGATTAGTGCGTATCGAGGTCAAGCTAAACACTGTTACTAAGTTCCCACCCACTGTAACACTGTTACCGTTTGACCCCATCCACACATTTGACCCCAAGTACCATTCGCATGTTAATTTCTCCGAAGTGCGATTTTGACCCTACAGTTTCACATATTACTACTCTTGAACGGTCACTTTGCTCTAGACAATTCAATAGTTTTCTTTCTTTCAGTGGCTTATGAAGAGAGATTGCACAGTAATGAGAATATAGTATAAAAAAAAGAAGATACACGCAGATCATTTGTATTTATGTATGTATGTCTGCATAAGACACACACACACACACACACACACACACACACACACACAGATACACACACACACACACACAATAAGCGAATAGAATAAGAAAAGTAAATTTACCTTGTAATCGAATTACATTTGGGCTTGTCAATACAATTGCTAAGATAGTTTCCCGACGTTTTTAGTATATTAAGCTGTTCGTCATGGAAAGAAATGACATAAATAACAATAACAAACACGTAACGCAAAACTCGAGACATAACCAGAACCATTCGCAAGGGAAAATGTACAAAAAAAGAGTTTAGCAATAGATAAAGAAATCAGATCTCAAGAGTGTTACAATGTCAACTACACACATATTTGTTTTGGGGTCATGATAGCAATCATTTTTAAAAATTTTTGAAAATGATATTAAAAATGACGGCTGACCTGAATAAATTGGCGGAAGGGGGGGGGGGTTCTTCCATACTTAAAACCAATATTGATTTCACCTAATTTCATGCGTAGCAAAAAGTACGGTCAACTAAGGTAGAAACTAGGATATGTACTAAAATTATATTTTGGTAAAATTATAACTGAAGAAGAGTAAATGTGCTTCCCAGCTGTTGAAAGAGATACTACTGCTACGACTACCACTACTATTACTACTACTACTACTACTACTACTACTACTACTACTACTACTACTACTACTACAGCTACTACTACTGAATTTCATGCAAATTGTCAATAAATATTTGCTTTAGTAAGCATTATTCTAAAGAACTGGTTGATTGCCTGACTGAAATATTGACAGGGTTGTTGCAATAGTTTAACTTTACATTTAGGCCAAATTCCCCATGATTTGTTAGTTGCAGGGTATAGTAAGTTTCCTTACAAGAGCGTTCTTTATCCCTCACACACTGTGTTGCTTCAATTGGTAGCATTTAAAGGAATTTTACTCAATGTCCATCTGAGTTGTAGTAGTTGGCGAGTTTCGCAATCATTTTTTTTTATTGCGAATGAAACTCCAGTAGTTATTTATTCGACTTCAAAAGTCAAATATTTCGCCAATATGCTTTTTTCGTGTTGTATATCTATAATTTGTTTGTATCTCCTGGTACATGATTTTATGTAATTGTTGCAATTTTTATTCATGGCTTAAATTGTACAGCTTATCCTTAGAGAGATTTTGCTTATGTGACTAGGGTCTGTTTTCGAAATATTAAGAACGCAAAATTTCATATGATCTATAAATAGATGCTTATGCATGCTTTGACAATTACTAATAATGCTCTAAATTTCTCATTGGCTAGTGGGGTTAGGACGGTTCTAGAAGAATTAATTGTTATTGGTTGGTTTAGGTCACATGAATAGGGACTAAATGTAGAGTCGGGTATGTTCGATGATGGCTAACATTAACATTATCCATCAAATAGAAGATGGTTTTAATTCAATTCTGTCGCTGTCGTACATGCACTCCGTTCCACAAATACTTGTCTTGTCTCGAAATGCAAACGATCCATCAGTTCTAGTTAGATGTTATTTCGACGGCCGTTAAAGCCAACATGTGTTCTGCATCGCCATCTACAATCATTACTGTGTTATTGAGAATGTGTTCATGTCCTTCAATCGTTTGTAGGTTACTAAAGTTAGCTTTCGTCCTTCCATTAGTGTCAGAACTCCCCTCCCAGCTTTGTTGGGACGGGTGTTATGGGTTTTGATTATCGTTATCTAGAGGTGATCACCGACGGTGTAATTTGCCCGGAACGAGTAATCAATAGAAATTGTGAAATTTATAGCTGGAATAGATAAAGAGCTGAGCAGGTATATAGAATAGAATAACACGAGCCCCCGTTACAAATAAAGACAAAATTTAATCAAAATTTCTAACAATAAAGTTCATAAACAAAAATAATAATACATTACAATTGAAAGATACATTTTTTTCTTTTTGAATTAAATTTTATTCAACGAATTTTCAAATGCAAAGAAATGATGATACCAATAGCCTATCTGTTAAGCGATAGAATTTAAATCATCATTAGATCCAGTGAAATATATCGAAAACATTGCCTTGTACAGTTTCATAACCTGATGGTCTTGATTCAGTCCAAATTCCACAGCTATTATCCCTTTTGACTTCCTTGTGCCGGTAAGTCTCGGTCTTCTCCACTTTTGACTTCCTTTCCAAGTTCACAGGTGCCTCGCCTTTTTCGCCCCTTCCAACTTTGTGTCCACTTTGGGTTCGTAATACGTAATTACGTAGAGCTATCTCGCCCTTCCAAAATAACAAAAATAAGCAACCATCACATTATACTGGGGGAATAGATCAATACCCTCCCCCTCCCCTCGTTATATCAGATAAATTCTACCCTACTTCAAACAGATTCTACGGCTATCTAATCTAACTGGCCATGACAGACCGTAACAACCTTGTTTCACAAAATTAATGGTCAACTAATGGTTATTTCAACCTCCCACCGAGACATTAGTTCCAGACTAGTCTCAGTTACACAAATGAATGAAATTCCTTGCACTACGATATTTATAACGACAATCAAGTGGTTATCATACGTGAACTCATATATAGGTCGGAGAATTCACACGGATTCTCGCATCTCAACTAAAATAAGGCATGAAATTCTAGATACATAATTTCCTATAATAAACGAGACTATACGTTCAAACAAGTCTTCAATGTTTATATAAAGAAAAATATCATTGTACGGACTCAGATAACGAACTCAACACATGTATACCATATCAAGAAGTTAAATCTACGACTTAAACAAATAAATCCATGCAAATACAAGGAAATAAATCAAACAAATCATCATAGTAGTATCAATGAATTACATAAGATTGTTGCAAATACCTTGTTTTCCCAAGCTCTCACTTCCAGAACGTGTCTGCCAATTTTTCCAGACAATTGCTTCCCCTGGATGATTTCTACGAGTGAGTTTACTTCATAACCCACTCGGAGTCTATTTACATTTGTTCTCTTGCAGAAAAAAGCGTAGACTGATTTTCAAATTTGCACATTTAAACATTTTCATGTGAAACCACGCCCCCTTCACAGCGTGACCAATCTGGATGAAATATAGTTCCCGCCTGAACTTCCTGAAACAATGCAGTTCGTCTGACAAACCTTGATTACCCAACTGATTCCTGGTAACTTTCAGAAATGACTGTTTCCATACCGATCAGAAATTGACTCTTTCCTGGTCAGTTTAAACAAACGTAGCCTTAATCAAAAATCGCTAAACTCGTGACAGAGACTGTACCAATTGTACATTATGGCAATTTAAACGCGCCTAGAACTCCATAAATCTAATTAATCGTACAAATAAATGTTCTACAGAGATCCTCAGAAAAATTTGCTCCATTACAATGAGATTCTAAGGTAACGTATGAGGTCTTTAAGAAAATGGGTCCTTTTTATCTTTTCAAGATACCTCCTAGAAGTGGCTCGGCAATCGATCCCTAATAAAGAAGCAGCCGCTTTCAACAAGAGCCCTGTCAGCATGGGTAGAAATCATTCACGTTGAACCAGCATCTTTTCTTTTGACTGATCAATCGGATCGGTAATTCCTTTTCGCCCATTTTTTTTTCACCATTTCGCGAACAACGTTCCGATGTTTTTCCTAAGCGTTCTTCCCGTAGCTTGGAAAAAATTACCTTTCCTATAATGACATTCACAGCAGCAGGGAGGGTGAACAGACCACTTTTTAGAGAAGTCCATTTTTGAAAATAAACCTTCCTACGAAAACGAAATTACAAGGTCGATAACGCTAAACGGAAGCCTCTAACCGACTGACATCTGTCTCTAACCGGGTTAGCTCATTTTTGTTATGTTATCTTGTGTTTTCAAATTTTTATCGTTCTCGTTTACCGACCGGGCCAGTTACTCATTTACCGAATCGGGGCAGTCACTTTTGGTCGTCACCCTCCCTACTGCTATCTCTCTTAACCAAACACTTTATCGAGACCTACACAATACCTCTACCGAGGATCATGTAAATTTATCGTGATAAATCCATGAGGAATCGCTTTCGCTTTTGAGAAGAAGTTTTTAAACTTAATCAGATCCATGTCCCCTGAACATAAAGTCTGATGAATGTTTCGCAGAGTAAGTGTATCAACACCATTAAAGACAACCAGAAGATTACGGTTATCTCTGATCACTTTAGGTATTGGTGTATATCGCTGAGTAATATATATAATATAGGTGCTTTTGTGTCTGTCTCGGGAAAATATCCTAGTTGGATTTGATTATTTGTCCAGCATTACATCATCGTATACTACGAGATTATTGATACATCCATATAGGTCATCTACAGATGGAGCTTCATCAATATCGGTGATAAAATCAATAATATCTTTTACTGTCCTCGTCCAACAATTTTGCATTTTCATTCAAATCTTTAAACATGTTGTAGCATCGCTGATCATCTACAGATGGTGCCACTAAATACAACTTGTCCCACTTGAGCCATCTAATTATCAGATTAAGCAATAATTGCGTCTTACCAGACCCAGATGCACCTATTATATAATTGCTCTGATAGAATTTGGTAGCGCTGGATGATGCTTGATTGGCTCTTGCTTTTGTGTCGCTAAGAAACCAATGATATCCATGTTGTAGAAATATAGTAAATAAGATGAATTTATATTCTGTTCAATGCAGAGCACCCACCCCCACACTTAAAAACAGTAATAACAAAAAATAAAAAGTGTGCACTTACAGGCAAGTGTGTGAAATGTGGTACAAGCAAATACAGATTTATCTGTAATGAAACACGTAGAGATATCGCTGCTTCACTGGGAAAATTACCAGGAGCTCCAGAAGCAAAGTATCCTGGAGAAAAAACATCTTCCTGGACAATACTTATTATGGTCCTGGAACCCGACTTGATATCCGACTTGACGAACGAGACCATCCAAGACCTGGAGAGTATCCAATAAATGCGATTGATCAAGCGTGCCACGTTCAGGATGTTCGCGTACAAAACTCCAGATTTACAACAACGACATATTGCAGACGTGAAGTTGATACACACTCTAAAGTCTTGATGCAGCAGGTGTCTCACGTTCTGTTGCTGCAAATTGGTTAACACGACAGGCAATATGGCAAATTTATCTACCACCGCCTAAAAAAATCAGTACGCACATTTTGATGCCAGCGCTCACAATGAATTTCATTAGACAGATATTTTGATTTTACCACATGATACTATTAAAACTGGTAGACGTCAATCGCGCACATACAAATACGTGTTGACTGTCGTTGACGTTGCAAGTAGATATAAAGAAGGAGAACCACTCTCAACAAGGAGAGCAACTGAAGTTGCATCTGCGTTTGAACGAATTTATCAACGAGGGCCCTTGCGATGGCCACAGCTACTACAGGTTGATACTGGCAAGAAATTTCTTGGTTCAGTAACATCTCTGATCAAACAACATAACGTCAAAATCAGATAGCACACCGCAATTCATCGTAGTCAGGCACTCGTGGAGCGATTTGATCGAACACTTACTGAGCGATTGTTTGGAAATCAGTATGCGCAGGAAATATCCCTTAATAAATTTCAGAAAGACAAAAGATCTCGTGAATGGGTTGCAAGACTACCAAGTGTGATAGCTGCGTTAAATAATGAAATTACTCAGTGAACTTCTATGAAACCTATCAATGTGATCACAAAAAACATATACCAGTACAACGACGTGACTCTTTCTCAAAACAACCAGTACTAGGCAATGTGACTGTCAAATATTTATATGAACCAGGTGAATTTGAAGGTGGTAAAAAAACAGAGCAACTGATCCTGTTTGGAGTGGGGCCGCACCTAAAATTTCCAGCGTGGTGAGATCCACGAGTAGACCTGCAATCTACAGACTAGATTCAACTGCTCCTCAACGTGAATTTGTATGTGAACAAACAAGTAATTCCTAAGGATACACAATTATCACCGCCTTCACTTCTGTGAAAGTAGGACACCAGCGCCCCTACGTCGATTACACTCAAGGCAGGTCAACATCACCGAGACTACTATTAATTATATCCACGGTATACTGTCGTGGATCATTAGGTCAATGCTGTCACAGCATTACTCTGTTGCAGCAAGCACAGTGAATATTGTGTTGTTGTTTTAGCGTCATGATAAACTTAACATTGAGGTCAAAGTCACGCTTACTTTTTCGTCAGATCGCTGATAACCAGCTGATCTTTTCTTTACTATATCATCGCAACTGCTAACAGTGGTTTCCTCAGTCATTGCGCAATCTATGATAACCCTTCGTAACTGAGACATTCCTCTAACTCTCGACGCCGCTAGATAAACTAAATTTGACCATTCGATCCGATCATCGACAGTCTAGATATTTATATCGGAAATAGTTAATCCTTGCGACGAATGAATCGTTATAGCATATCATAGAGTCCTCGGAGATTTATCCATCGTTAAAACGCTCTCAACAACACTCACAGGAACCATTAAGAACGAGTTTTTGTTTCTCCCTTGACTCTGTCAAGGTTATAGGAAACACAACTTCAGTATTTTGTTTGTGTTTATCTGCTGGTCGATAACACAATGTCACAGGTAAATCTGAAACTTTTCTTTACGTAATAGAAATAATTGCTGCTGAAGTGTATCACGAACTATCTTCCGACTTGCAACTATCAAAATCAGCAGCCCTCCACAACTTCCAAAAATCACTCATCACAGTCTCTGGAATTACTTCACGCATTACATTGAATCTTATATGGCTCCTGTCTAACCTTTTAAACTCTTTCAGCGGTTCATCAATAGCTCTGTGATCATCAATAGCTCTATGATCATCAGTTGCTCTATGATCATCAGTTACCTCCTCAAAATAATCTACTAACTTTTTCAACCATTCATACGGAGATGATCCAAGAAAAGGTGGTGGTTGACCATGATTGCCACACATGATACCAGCAGTATTTCTAGTCAACTACCAATCAAGAAACATTTTTAATACCTCCACATATACCGTGCATCAAAGATAATAATCTTAGGAATCTGTTTCTCACCCATTCGCTTAGGAATCCATGCATCTCCCTTCCATCTAAAGAAGCTGTGATAAGTATCAGATTTAACTCCTCGTTCGCTCATTCCTTTGGTAAGGCGGTGAGTCGGAATTAGCACAATCATATCAAAATTCCGAAATAATTCAATCGCACGTGTTGTTTTAACAGAACCACCAGGCCTATTGAGATAAACTGTTTTATGTCTGGCCACAGTATCATATACCGATGTAGCCGATGAAAGTTTTGACATCTGTTTATTTTTGTAATATATTTCCTTATAGTCAACGTCGGCGGATTCAGAATAACTACTAATCTTTTCTCGCTTTATTCTCCATTCGCCCTATGATGCATCCGCGCTGATATGTAATTGCTTTAGCGATTCTGTATATTTTTTATTGATATAAAATGACTCTGTGGCGACTCCAAATGCGGTATCAGGAAATATATTTATGATCTATAGCAAGTTTATTGAAACGTACGCAAGCATCGTAGATCTTAAATGAATAAACTGTGGTGAGTCACCATTGGTATTGCTCACAATTGTACCTAATTTAGTTCAGTTCGATAAGTAAACATTATTCCGACTTATATATGTGCCTCTCTGTTGTATCAGCAATTATGAAATCAAGCTGATTAATCTTGTACAATGACGTTTATGATCTTATGATCCTCCTTGTGTAAATTTACCAATTATATTTCTGCCAAGATCTTTTACAAATTTATGGTCGAGATCGGTATCGTCCGGATTTTCATCAAGGGAATATTTCTTCTCTTGTGGTAACCAAACTTGTTTCTGCGGACGATATTTATAGGTTACTGAATTTGTATGGGAAAATATGTACGAGTTTTTCGGATGGCTATACTGCACCACCTTGGGAGTGCAGTATATCTATCCAACAAAACGAGTTCATATTTTCCCATACAAATGCAGTAACCTTTTTATTATATGCTCATTTTCTTATTCTACCCAATGCTTAAATACATAAACACAAATACACTACAATAAACAATGTAACTGAATGTATGCCGTATTCCAAACTATATACACAAGCGTAGCTGCATCATTACACCACATTATCAATGCGCACGTAACTCCACCCAGACAAATTTGAAGTTGGTCGCGCGCTAGACGTAAGTTTCGAAAGGAAATTGCGTTTGGTCTACTTAAAATTGAAATTTGGAGTAATATTGTTAATGAATCCGCATTGCAACAACTTTTCTATTTGATCTGGAATGAATACGTTTTGGTATTTTTGTCGATTCGACGCAGTTTCGTGATTATGGTCTGGATTTATCTACATGAAGT
This sequence comes from Megalonaias nervosa, assembly GCA_016617855.1. Lineage (NCBI taxonomy): Eukaryota > Metazoa > Mollusca > Bivalvia > Unionida > Unionidae > Megalonaias > Megalonaias nervosa. The sequence goes on from JAECUM010016354.1 coordinate 41,508, forward strand.
AACTTACATCGGATTCCAGCAGCGTCTGCCAATTTAATCGTATTGAAGTGTGTTGACATCGGCGTGCGTGTGTCTGTTCTGTCATTGAATGATTCAGATCATAATGTGGGAAAAATATGAAGTCTGTCAATTGCAGTTATCGAAAAGACGCTGTGGAATTTAATGTTTATTTCATTTTGAGTGCAGTAAGGAGGATGTAACTGCACTTGGAATATATTCGAAATTACAGTACAATTTCGAAATGTGTAATCAACCTTGAGAACCCATGGCATGGCTCATGTAATTCGGATTTGCAGAACTACGAAAGTATATTTTGAGGAAATTCAGGATGTAAAATTGTAAGTATATTTTTGCCATTTTTATTACCAGCTAAAGAAGACAGTTTATGTCTTATAACTTGCATGTTATTGTAAGGACCCTGTCTGACGTCTATAGCTAGCCTAAATCTGAAACATTATATCAAAAAAGTTAACGCGGAATGTGCCAAAGCTGCTGATATGTAGCAGTCCATGAAACATTTGCTGGTATGTGGCAGTCCATGAAATAACTGCTTAGTTCATTCAGAAAATAATTGTTTGTTTACATTAGAAAGTAGTTCCTTTATTTGCATGCATTCAGTATGAATTCAACGCGAGGGTGCAATATCGGGAAATATTGACCGATTCTGACAATGTAAAGATAACGGAGAAAAAAAAAATGAGCATACAATAAGATATAATTACTTCACTTACAACCAACTACATCAATATTTTATCGTAATAAAACTATTGGAGCCCAACCGCGTTCGCTAAAATGTTTTCCAAACCAAACAGCTACGACCGGATGAAGATATTTCGGTGTAAACTAAAATGATTCAATACACGCGAATCCAGTTAAATTAAAATCTGGCAAGGGTCCATTTATCGCAACTCTGGTCTTCTCGTGTGTTGGATGTCCAAATCTTCTGAAATATTCAGAACACTCTGCCATTCCAAGAAAACTTCCAGGATAACATGCAGCCATATCAACTGAGATAACATCCTTATAATCATATTTAGTATTCCACAATCCACCGTGTCCTTATTGCACACAACTATGTTGGACATCTTTAAGAAATTCCAACCGTGTTGGTTTCCATGAATTTTTCTCCTGAGCGAAGTGAGCAACAACTGACGGAACGGTAAAACAATTACTTAGTAATCGTTCAACATTATCAGTATATTTTTTTCAATGCAAATATTTTTCATTTCGTTATAAAGAGATTCTGCACAATAAAAATCGGTGGCCAGTGGTTAGAGCATCCGCCTCGGATGCGGAAGGTTGTGGGTTCGATCCCCGGCCGAGTGATAACAAAGACATAAAATGGTACTAACAGATGCCTCGCTAGGCGCTCGGCATTAAGAGGTTAGTGTTAGGACTGGTCTGTCTGGTGTCAGGATAATGTGATTGGGTGAGACATCATGCTACATGTCTGCGGCATGATGCCCCAGTGCAAAACATCACTATAAACTGCCACACTGCAGACTTTGTATCGATATGACTAAAACGTTAAAATTCTAAATAATTCAAACATAAACACATAAATATCTCCATTAGGCCGTACAAACTAATCATAGTTCACAGATTCTGAACTTTGAACTAACCACACGATACAGGGTCACTCTTACTGACATTTCGGATAAAATCAAACATATCACCGTTATAAAATTTAACAGTTCGATTTCATGGAAATATAGGAACGTCCGACGTCCACGCGTGAGCGTAATGATCAACGATCTCTATCGGAGCTCCTTTCGATTTATACTTCGATTCGTATAAAACTTCCCCATTTAACGTCTTCACCATTATTGGGAATTTTAATTTTTTTCCAGTTCAGCAACGTCTTTGATAGACGCTCCGGTACCTTAACTGTTTCTATCCACTTATTTATTGTTTTACGTCGTAAATCCGTTAAACCATGTCCTCGTTTCGCGTTTGTAAAGTGTTCTGCAACTCGGTCAGCAACAAAATTCAAGCGTGAAAATTTCATCGGCAGGAGGTCATTAACACCAAGTTTATCATTCAGCGGATATATCACATACAAAACTGCCGTTACAGGATATGCTCGCTCATAATATGGTTTGTCGATACCAGTCAGTATTCCTGGTTTGGAATTTTTAATTAACGTGACAATATTTCCAGCGTGATGTAATCGAATAGGGTCACGTTTGTCACGGATGATCCAGATCTCATCAACCGCGGCGGTATCTACCGGTACGAAATATTTTATTCTAAAAATATATCTTTGTTCGTCGCAATAATAAATAATTGTCCTTGCTCGCTTGTCATTCATTGTAGCATCGACGTCTTGCATAATTCTGAATGTTGACCACACATGAGCCGCACCATCATTGCGAAATTCTCTCTTGACTTCACGGATACGATTGATTAAAATCTTATTCGTCAAATCAACATCAACCAGAGCTCGCCTCGGCAGTTCAGGGGTTATTCTGTCAAGATCAAATCTAGCTTTAGAGGGCTCAATCGCAGATAATCTCGTATATTCCTCCATTATATAATTAAGGCAAATATATATTTAAATTAAACTTTAATTTATAATGTATGATTCAAGCAAAGAATAACTGTAGGTAGTTGATGATTGGTTCTGCAACTCCTTGTAATCAGGCTTATGTAAATGCATTCTGTGAATTATCACATACAGAGCGTGCGACGAGGAAGTCTAGGACCAAAGCCGTGTTTAAAGTGTAACGTCAAGAGTCAGGGATGAAAAGCAGTTGTGCGTAGAATGCGGCGGTAAAAAATACAGAGCCTTAAGACGGTATTATGATAAAAAAGAACGTCGGCAACATCGTTACTGGTATAAAAAACGCCGAAGACTATCTCGCTTGATTTTCATGCTAACATATTTTCTCTAGTAATAAATAATAAGTTGAACAAATAATATTACTATATAAATGGAGCAAAATGAATCCTATCATCATGAATTATGATACGTCTTGTGCTGGTATCATCAAGAACTGTCGACTAAAAAACCAGTCGGTGTTGCTACTAATAACAGTTATCTCATGTTCAATGCTGGGGGAAAATATATCTCTGTCACAAATTTGTATATGAATGTTTCCATGGATTGAACATAGATACACTTGTGATTGATCACATCAACAGCAGAAAATTTGACAATTCTTTGGGTAATTTACAAGCCAGAATTGTAAATTTGGAAAAATTGGTAAGGACAAAACACTTGCAAGAGCAGTTAAATCTGTCAATGTAGAAACGGGCGAAAAAAAAAAAAAAAAGAATTTCCATCGACATATACAGCTGGCAAATATTGTGATATTTGCACCTGTTCAATATACCATGTCGCAAATGATATAATCAAATGGCATTTTCAAAGAAATACAAACAAAAAATAATATTTCATCATCTCTCGGCAGAGGCCGCCCTCCTGAACCTACTTTGGCTCATTCAATTGTGTACTAGATGAAGGGAGATAACTCTGTCAAGTATAGTGATATGACGGCCGCGGATTATTCTTTTTTTTTTGTGGCTCACACGGTAACAGATAAGAAATGCCCACCTTGCATCTTATTCAGGTAAGATATTTTTAGATTTCCAGGTATACGTGGGCGACCACATGGAATGGCAAATTGCTCAGTCTATTTAAGCAAATATTTATTATGTTACGAATTCCGAAAATATTAATGAAATTATTTCTGAGATTAAAAAATTAAATGATGATGATATAGAACTTTCTGATCAATTGGATCCTGAAAAAATCACAAATGATTTTGAAACATTACAAGAACGGAAATATGACGGAAGATCACACTAGCAGCCGAATACAGGGTTATTAAATTACTCCAACAAGCGATGAAACAATGGTTACTTTATGTCGATGATGATAAAATCATCAGGAAATTCGTTTGACTCGCACAGGCGATTGAAAAAGTTAGATCAGAGTTATCACACGAATACGAAACAAAAAAAGATTGTGAGTTCACGCGTAAGACAGTTGAAAAATTTTATGTACGATTATTTTTTATACGAAAGCTCTTATGTAGTCCTTGATGAAAGTCAAGAGGGATTGTGAAAGCGGTGACAACGTCACTGGTAAAAGTTGTAACACCGAATAATATTTATTTTTATTCTGATTCAGATTCAGATTTACTTTTTATTTTTATTCTGACTCAGATTCAGATTTATTTTTTCATTTTTTTTTCAATTCTGATTTAAATTTATTTTAGGAGATTTCAAAAAATCAGTCAGGTCAGGATCTCACAAACTTATTGTTAAAGATTTATTTCTTAAATCAAGTAAGTGTCCACTTTGGTCAGTAAATCTGAAATGTATATGATAATAACGGATTATGACATCGTAGATAAACCGGATTAACAGGTACTGACACAATCAAAAATCCAGGCGGAACTTTGGGGGTAAGTGAATATAGGATATATTCCTGCTGTGCCTGCATGAATTTTTCAAGATCTACTTGATAACTGCTAATCGAATGCATCACACACCAGACTGACTGCGATTGTTGGTGTGATATTGACAATACCTGGTGATATATGACGACCACCGCCGTCTGGATCATTGTTATGTCTGAGAATACCTGAAGGAGGGAATATTTTTCTCCATGCATCAATGATTTTAGGATAGTATTCATCGATAATATCATGAACTATTTTGTCATTTTGTCGGTGTTAAATCCTGGTGTTATGAATTTTGCTATATCTCCCTCGAATATCCGAAAATGTGTAGCAAATAATTGTTGAATTGTTGAACTGTCTGTAACAACTGATGCAATAATAACCATATTAGCATACCCAAGGTCCGATGAAACCTGATTTAGATTTTGTACCATTTCAATAATTCGATTTTTAAGATTGTCTTTGAGATACTCTTGCACGTAATTTTGAAGTAACTGTTGTAGTGTCGTTGACGCAGCTTGATGCTCGCTTTTAATTACATCCGCGAATGATTTAATAAACTGTTCATCGATAAATGCATTAAGGATTTTGTGATCATTATCAAATACTGTTTTTGATAGCCTAGGAAATATTTGGCCATCAAAATCAACATAAGCAGGTTTTATAAATCTTGTTTCTATATCCCTTCTCTCCATCCATCTCCACGAGAAAGTTTTTCGATAATTGGGAAGTATTTCTATCGCGGCTGATAGTGTTGGCTCATGAACCGTGATAGCGAATTTGGATTATTTCCTGTGATACATTTAATCCTGCGTTGGAATTCAATATTGATCTGTTCTATTTGATAACTGCTCGTAGAAATACCAACAACTTGCCAATCAGGAGTTTCATCGGGTTTATTTTTATACGAAAACACTAATGAGTTATTTGCTTGCAACCCACCTGATCGACTCTGATCTAATATTTGGCCAGCTGTAATATACTCGTAATTGTGCTAATGCCATTTCCTTGGCTGGAATTGCTGCTGGAAAGCTAACGTTGAACTCAGGATTGGTTGAGCTCGCTGATATCGTGGTTGTTGGTGGTGTTGTATTGGCGACGATTTGTTCTAGTAATTCTTGTGACATTATTATTTACTTCCTGATTTAAATTAGGGATCTAAATCCCTGACTTTGTCAGGAGACAAAGAGATTTGGTTTCCAGTTGCTTCGTAATAAACCTTAATCATTTCTGCGAATTCCTGATCTGATATTATTCCATCGTTGAGCCCTGATGATATCAGCGATGATAATTTGGCGTGCGTGTTTGTTGCCGCCGATAGCAACGTTGTATACTCAGGTAATTTATCTGCCGCACACGTGGATATCTTTTTGGCAATGATATTAAGAATACCAGCAACACCAGTTATAGCCGCAACACCAATTCCTATTACTGGTGCTATTATGTATGTGGCTGATAATGATCTGATTACAGTTGCTGTTCGAGCGACTACAGTGGATGCAGAATATACAATTATGTCAGTAACAACGATACGTCTGCGGAATTTTTTTGCTTACTCATCAATGATATTTTTCAGTTGTGTATGTAACAAACACACTTGCTTGTATCTGTAATGTTGCGCTGCAACAACGTCAATCAATTGGTTCATTATAAAATTTAAGTAGGTCGATGAATGCTGGACTTTAAAAAAAAAATCATTAATGGCTCTATTTGTGTTTCTACGAAATTTTACAAATATGACTACCATATTCAGATCTAACTGCAGTCACTCCATCATTGATTGTCATTAACGAAGTTCATCATTGGGATTTTGCTGTTGTCGATGTATTTCTTCTTTGCGGCGTCATCGTTTGATTCTGGTTCTCGAAGACCAGTAATTTTATTATTAGCCATATTGAGAGAACCAGTCATTGTATCACAGGCGGATAGTAAACGATCGTTGATCTCAGTTTTGATCCTGGAATTGTTGCTGTCTACCTATCTTTTTGTTGCCACATCATCGTCTGATTTTGGTTCTCTCACATTAATAGTTGTATTTCTGTTCATGTTGAGATCGCCATAGATAATATCCCCAATTATTCTGATGCGTCCAGTTATCTCTCCCATGAGTCTTAAGATTGATTCAACTGAATTTTTAATTTACCGTTTTAGTAAATACCGCTACGTTATCTTCGGTCGCATCTGGAACTCGCAGAATAATCTCTGTCAACGGGATATTGCTCCTCTTTAATCGTACTTGTTGGTCCTGAAGAACAACAATTTCATTTTGGTCTACATCTACGAGATGCAAAAGATCAGCGAGTTCATCTTTGACCTGGTCAAGGGCTGTATATTTGGATAAATCACCTTGAGGCTTGCCCCGAGAAGATCTTCCGTAAATATCTACCATTGTATATTGAATAAGACCCGTTGAAAACGACGGTGGACGGCTAAAACCGTCTGGTGGTCTACACGTGCAGCGGCGTCGTTAACAATGACACAGCGTCGAGTACAACAATTACTTCACAGCCACATATTGGCGGAATCAGTCAATGTCTGTGTTGATAATGTTGAACACCAGACAGGAGTGTTTTAAAAATTCTTTTGGTGGCGCCAACCCATTCGAATTGAAATAAACAACTCCACGCGGATCAATCGCGTATGCAACCCAATGAGTAACTGGACCAGAACTTCCATCGAGATTAATGATACCGGTTTCAAAACGGTTTGGTTGTTTTGGTAATTGATCACGCATAAAAACACCTCTGAAGTTTTTAATGTTTAATTTTTTCATCAGCATCAAGTAAATCAAAATTAGACATAGGAAGCATCAAAGATGCGTGCCAAGCAGTCTTAGATCTTTTCCCGTGGATTTACCGTACCACGAATGAGGGGTTCCTGGCAGTCTTAGACCCAATCCGTGAACGGATCGACCTTTTTTTGGAAGTATTTAGTCCTTGGCCTGTTGCTTTCTTTAATGCCATTCCAGCGGCAGTTCCAACAGCACGAAATGCAGCTGCTTTTGCAACAGCTGGGGCTGCAGCGGCTATCAACGCTGGTATAGTTGCAAAAAGTGAAAATACACCACCCGTCTTGACTGCGTCTTTAATGGCACCCACAGAAAGATTAAGTCTAAAGCCGGTCTTTGAAATTTTAGCGTCATTGAAGTGCCAGAGTTGACGTTCTCTCAGTGATAGTTTATTTGAACTACCTGCGATATGTGCTGATTTGAGTAATATTTTTATTCCACAGTTCTCTTTTATACTGATTGTAACTTTTTAATCTGACCAGGAGTCAGACTGACACTAACATGATGATATGGCATTATAATATCATAGACAATTTACTTACATGTTTTCTACTGGGGCATCAATAATTCTCATTCGTCCACCAACACCTTCAAGCAACGTTGTTTTGTCTGAGAGAATAACAGCGACTGCTCTGTAACCACCAGCGGGTAGTCGTGCTACACGAGCTCAGAAGTGTATCTCAACGACTGATTGTCTGAAAAAATCCAAGTGTTCCAGTAAGAAATAATAGATCGGATATAATGTTGTGAAATCCCGCTGAGATATCTGCAAACCAGAGCCACATTCTGATCCACGCCCCATAAATGTCGTCAACTGATGATAAGTACATGCAAAATAATTATTATCAAAATTCAGCAACACTTCTTCAGAAGGTTCTTGATGTCCATTTATCCTCAAACTTCACTAACCCCAAGCGTGTCAAACACCATTGGATTTCGTTCCTGCGAATCTATTCTGGCATTTTCCTGAAACGCGATGAATATATGTCGTGATGTTGACACAAACTGCTGTGATGCTATCTGCCATGTGAATAACTCAGCAACATTACTCTGAATACTGTCTGTGGTTATCGTCAACCATGACAACGTTGATTTACCACCTTGATCCATAAAAGAGAGCAGCCGTTGTTCTTCGGCCAGTGATGGAGTCATTAGTGGCATCCACAACGAAAGTTTTGTTAGTATTGCTTGACCTGCATCAACAGCAGCAGCATGCAATATTGCATCATTCTCCGTGGCTTTACTAACAAGTATCACGGTGTGTTTAGCGCCAAATATAACTTTTCTAACATTTCTACAGAATCCAAATATATGCGATAGTGGAATCACACATGAAAATTCTTATCGCCGTTCAACATTAATATCGACGTGATGCAAATCCCAAGTTTAAATTTTCATTCATTGATGCAACTTCAATTCCAGCTGCATTTAGTGTTACGTTTCTGCTTTCTGGATGATAGTTGTATCCTTTGCAAACATCATTGATGGACCAGATGATCTCGAGCAATCATCGCTGTATCTTGCAAGGCCAAGTATCGTCGTGGCAACGTCGATGTTTTCCAGGCATTATTCAATATTTCTTCCGTCGATGTTATACGTGGCACTGTTAAATAGCACCATGACGCCATTATTAACAAAACCACCTAAATCATCAGTTTCGTACGATGTATCATCTGCTTTCAAAAGTCTACGTTCGATCTCAATGAATGCCACAGCGGGCAGGAAATATCTATTTGTATCCTGAACTTGCAACTCGATTCTTCCTCGTGCGTTAGTTACACGCTCGTAACAAGGATAATATGGATAATCACGCACCGGTTCATCCTTCAGAACTGGTGCGTCCATGTCAGATGTTGGATGAGATACACGCTTGAACATCTTTATTATACTTGTCATCGTCTATCACGAAGACCACTTCCTGCTATTAGACTAGCAGTTATGTTTTCTTTTTCTAACAGGGTTACACCAGCCAACTCTGCTAGTTTTTTTTTATTCGCAGCTTGATTTATTATTTTACTAACATTTGCAGGCATAATTTCTGTGCTGCGTAATTTTACTGGCAGAGGTCGGAAAGCCGGCGATCTGCATATTAATCGTGTTTGTCTGTCCTTGATTGCTGAGAATGCTTTACTAACAACATTGCCGGCTCGTTTCCCGCCAATCAGAATTTCTAGTCGTTCAATATTGGCAAGGACGTTGCTTTGGCATGCAGTAATAAGATTACTCCCCCTAGTACCTGTACCTGGAGCGACGAGACCACTCCAGTGGCGCCTGGGGTGTCAGAACTTACATCTTCCCATTTTTCCTCTTCCTCACCTGTTGTTTTGTTTGCTTTTTCTTCCGTGCTCTTGAGGCTAGTTTCCTTTTTGCTTTTGCTTTTTCAAGTTGCTGCTTCATTTCTTCTTCTTTTTAGTCTCCTTTCTTGCTTTGCTCGTTCAGTATACTCATCTACTGCCAGGATAAAAATGTCAAACCGTCTAACATCTTCATCAGATCTGATCTGCGGAGTATCATTAGCAATGCGATATACATACCTAATCTACTCGGCGTGTTTTAGAGTTTTAATATATTCGGGTTTTACATACCTATCTCTATCACTATATCCCAACGCGGCAATATCAAGTAATTGGGTTTGGTCCCTGATAGCGGCAATACCTTCCACCGTAAATTTATCTATTATCCTGGTTTTAGCTTTTGGCGGTTCAGGTTGTGGTTGAGGAGGTTGCCGGGGTGGTGGTCGGGTTGCTCGAAGGCGATCTATAGAAAGAATCAACAAGTAATGTCTCAAGATCTTTCTGTTCTGCCTCAGTTGCTTAACAATTTTTTTTGTTGGTTCGACAATTGGTTTAAATAACAGTTCCACCTGAGACGCCTGACGCAATTGTAATTTTTGTTTGACAGAATCACGAACTGGAAGATATTTCATAATTGCCTCTAGTCGCTGTCGAGCTAGTTCAGCTGTGTGAGATTTCATGGTTAGCGTTATTATTGATATAATAATGATTTAATTACGCAAATACCTAAGTGATCAGAGATAACTGCAATCTTCTGGTTGTATTTAGCGGAGTTGATATCCACATACTCGTTAAGGCCGCAGGAGTTGTCGCCCATATTGACACACATAACAGCGCACTAGACATGATCTGCCAATTGCGTGGGAAAATATATACAGGTAAGGGACCGCTCGCGGTACACAAAAAATGGTAGGTAAACGAAAATGCAAAAATATAAAATAACCCAATCAGAGAGAGATCTCGGTCGGTTAGAGGTTTCGGTGACCTTGTATTTTCATTTTCGTAGGAAGCCTTATTTTCAAAAATAACTTGCTCCAAAACTTGTAGGGTTCATCCCCTCTGCTGCTGGGGGTGTAGCGGGGTTTTTACCCACCCTGCACTACATCGTAACTATCAAAGTTGGCGTCTTACAATGAAGTTACACTGTAGGACTGTGAATCCAAGTGTGATAATGTTAGTATATGACTCCCTCCTCCTCCCAATCCCTATATCTATTTACCCAATAGTTTTAAATTCATTTGTAACGAGCTGCTGTGAAAGTGCTGTGCAATGTCACAATGTTCTTCTTTGCAGATTTTGAGTTTCCCAACTTTTTATAAATCTAATCAAAGAAAGAATTAATTATTTTCAGAAAAATTGCAAAGATTTGTTATTGATTCTGTCAAATTAAATCTTTAAATTTTCTAGATAAAATATAAATCCGCCGTTTTTATTTCATTTTAAAGGCATGCATACCTTCCGATTCAATGTTTACATTAGTTATTTATAGAAGTTAGTGTAAAGTAGTTCTCCGTACAATTTATACAAATATAAAAGCCACTGTGTCTGATCACATTGTTATGTTCTGACAAATGGAATCATCCCTACATTTATCAACTGATGCAACTGCAAATATTGGACAATTACCTGTGTCAAAATATCAAGTGGTATTTTAAACCTTTTTGTGCATTATGCAAAATAAATAAATTCGACACCAGTGTTTTGTTCATTTGGCTTTCCTGATCTTGCCTTTGTCAATTAATTTTTTAATGATACTCTGTTCTAAATCAGTAACCTGAACACATTAAACTTGAAAATGTATTTACTTCCATTGTAAATGATGATGTCTCTAACAAACATCCTTCCAAACTGCTTTATTAACACCACTATTAACACTTACATTAAACTATCTGAAAAATGATAGAAGTATAATCAGGTCCAAGCCTAGGTATTGTCAATTGTAAAGTTTGTAAATGTTTGATGCTTCTTGGATTTCGTGTGATACTATCCTTTGTGTTTGATTAAGATGTTGTGAGGAGCAGCAGAGAGGGTGAACCCTACAAATTAGTTTTGAACCAAAAGATTTAAAGATGAAAATCATACTAAATAAGGCAAAAAGTATAAGGTCAATAACGTTAAACCAAAACCTCTAACCGAATTGAGATTCTCTCTACGTAGGTTATTTACGCTGTTACTTTTTGCGACACTTGTGTTTGTAAATGCTATGCGGTGCTCGTTTCTGTGCTCGTGCGTGTCATTTTGTCAGTCCACCCTCTCTGCTGCTGTAATTAAACCATTGCGTTATATCAATAATGATTGGTGAAGCTCACTCAGCAAGATTAGCTCGAGAGCGACTAGAGGCAATCAAGAAATATCTACCTGTCCGTGATTCTGTCAGACAAAAATTACAAGCGCGTCAAGATCTAAAAGAAGGATTTGAAGAAGCCACAGAAGAATTATTTAAACCTGTCACAAAGACTACTAAAGGTATTCTACCCGTGTTGGAAAAAACAGCTGAAGCAACTGGAAAAATAGCAGAGCGAACTAAGAAAACAAAAACATCCTACGAGAACTTCCTGCCGAATTGACCAAGCTCGTGCTGAGATCGGTGAAATAAGAGAACAAATACAACCACAACCAGAACTAATAAGACCAAGAATCAGGACTGATATGATTGATAAATTTTATCAAAGATCTATCAAATATATTCGATCTATTAATAATGAAGATTTACATGACTTTGCTGCGAAAAGTTTTTTTGATAAGGGCGGTTATTTAAAACCAGAATATACTCAGGAAATAACAAATCATGAGAAATGGTATAGATGGATATATCGTATAAACAAAGATTTTAGATTTGTTCGACAAAACGATCCTGAGTATGTCGAATATATTAATAAAACATTTATTCGTGTTAGAGAATTACGACATCATTATTCACCAATAATTGAGGAATTAGAAGAAGATCAAGATGTTTCAGTTGCAACTAGAAAAGGTGTTAATACAAGTACAGCTGGAAGTGGTCTTGTTTCTTGTCCTAACAACGTCCTTGCCGACGTGGATAGATTAGAAATTCTGATTGGTGGAAAACGAGCCGGTAATAATTCTCCAGAAATTGTTCATGAAATCTCATCAATTTGTCAACGATTATTTACAGGTGGTATTATGGACGTTGGCGTATATCGGTCACTCATTAATGAAATCTCCGATGATTATCACAGTGATTAAATAGTAGATATTATAATAAGATGATCATACATGTTGCCCAACGTGGACCAACTATGGTCAGGGTGGTAAATTCAAGACTACCTGTATAAAAAATTTCTACGGAGATGGACTCGGCGATGTTGTTCAGGGTTTATTTAGAAGAATAGCCCCAAAAGCAATACCAATCACAAAGCAACTAGGAATGAAAGCTATTGACGTTATTCGTGAAAAAGGTATTGCTGGTGACGTTACTAGTAAAGCATTTTCTGCAATCAATTACGATTAGTACGTAGACCACAAATAGTCCGACCTTCACCAGTAAAATTACCCAGCACCGAAGTGATGCCTGCAAGTGTTAGTAAAATAATAAATCAAGCCGCAAATCAAAAACTAGCAGAGTTAACCGATGAAAAGGAAAAAAACTTAGCAGCAAGTCTGATGGCAAGAAGTGGTCTTCGTATTAGACGATGACCAATAACATAACATGTTCAAACGTGTACCTGATCCCTCATTTGACATGGATGCGCCAGTTCTCAAAGATGAATCGGTGCGTGATTATCGATATTATTCTTACGACGCACGACAGCCAAATCAGCGTGGACGAATCGAATTACAAGTTCAAGATACAAGTAGATATTTCTTAGCAGCATTCATCGAAGTAGAAGGTGAAATTTTAAAAACAGATAATACTGAATACGGAGCTGATATCGGTGTTGGTTTTGTTAATAATGGCATCATGGCGTTGTTCGACAGAGCCAAGTACATGATCGACGGAAGAATTATTGAATCGATTCAAAAAAATGTTGACGTTGCCACGATGATACTTGGCCTTGCAAGATACAGCGACGATTATTAAAGATCATCTGGTCCATCAATGATGTTTACTTCTAATCATCCTGAATACAACCAGTATGAAATAGGACTACTAATGAACTTTGCTAGAAATGCCAACGTGGATGTGCAAACTGTGATTATTAATGTCGATCTAGATCACAACTTAGGATTTATGATGCGTCGATCAATGTTGCATGGTGGAAGCAGATTTTCTTGCGCGATTTCACTATCACACATTTTTGGATTCTGGAGACAAGTTATTTTTGGAGCCAAACATACAATTGTACTCGTACGAAAAGCAACCGACGATGATGCAATATGGCGACCTGCTGGTGATGCTGGTAAGATAATTCTGACAAAGCTTTCATTGTGGATGCCAGTAATGACTCCAGCGATATCTGAAGATCGGTTACTCGCTTTCATGGGCAGCGGCGGCAAGTCGACGCTATCATGGTTAACAACAACCACAGATGCTGTTCAAAGTACAATTAATGGTTTATTTACGTGGCAGATAGCATCACAACAAGGTATTTTTGCGCCGCGACATATATTAGTTGCACTTCAAGATGCTGCACGAGCAAATGATCAAACGCGCAGTACAATGATATTTGACAAACTCGGTGTTTCCAAGGTTTCATTGAGAATAAACGGACATCAAGAACCATCCGAGGATATTTTGTTGAATTTCGAGCTAAATCATGTGGCAGGTGCATATCATCGATTGATGTCGTTTAAGGGGCGTGATCAAAATGTTGATACTGGTTTACAAATATCACATTCAGATTTTACAAGGCTGTATCCGATTTATTATTTTTCGCTGGAGCATTTGGATTTGTTTAGACAGTCCGTCGTTGACATACATTTTCGAGCTCGTGTTAACAGAGATGCTGAAGCTATTGCTAATTACAGAGCAATCGCCGTTATACTCAGCGATAAAACAATGTTACTTGAAGTTGTAGGTGGTCACATGAGAGTCGTTGATTCTCCAGTAGAAAATATGCAAGTGTTAATTTAGAAGTCAAATAAATGTCATATCATTATGTTAGTGTCAGTCTGACTCCTAGTCAGATTAAAAGACTTCAGTCAGCATCTGCGAAGCGATGTAGAACAAAAATATATTAAAACAAGAACAAATCGCAGGTGGCGAAAATAAATTATCTCTAACAGAACGTCAGTTCAAGCACTAGCAGTACTTGATGCTGTATCAAGATCAACGAAACCACCTCATAGGGCTATACACGAATATACGATTTCTGTTTTAAATAATCGCTAATCATATAATGGTAGATATTTACGGAAGATCAGCTAAAACCAAACCTCAACAAGCACCAGGTGAGGATTTACTCAAGCGAGTAACAAGGCAGATCAACGACGAATTATCTGACATGCTCAGTCTTGCCAATGTTGATCCAAATGAACTTGTTGAGCAGCAGAGGAGGTGAACAGACCATTTTTGTTCGAGACCTTATTTATGAAAAATAAGCCTTCCTACGAAAAGGAAATCTTAAGGTCAATAACGTTAATCCACAACCGCTAACTGACCATGAGATTTCTCTAGGGTTAGCTTATCTCGTTACTTTATCTCTGACTCTTTGGGTTTTTTTATGGTGTGTTGATTTTACTTGCCGGTCACTCAACGTTGGTCGTTCATCTCTTCTGCTGCTGTAATTAACCGAAGATTTTATCCAGAGCTATACGATATCTAGATCTTGGGTCATGTAAATTTATTGTTATAAATCCGAACGGAATAGCTTGTGCTTTTGAAAAGAAGTTTCTAAACTTAATCATGTCCATGCCCCCTGAACACCAAGTATAATAAATATTTTGTAAAATATAATTATCTACTCCATTAAACACAATTAAGATATTGCAATTATCTCTGATCACTTTAGGAATTTGCGTGTATTTCTGAGTTAAAGAAATTACGTCTGTATTTTTTTGACGGCCTCGCGAAAATATCCGAGCTGGATTGGATTGTTTGTCCAGCATTACATCAATGTATACTACGAGATTATTGATACATCCATCAAGATCGTCTATGGATGGAGCTTCATCGATATCGGTAATAAAATCAATAGCATCATTATCAGGACACGTCAGCGACTTTGCATTTTCATTAAAATCTTTAAGTACTTCGTAACATCCTTGATCATCTACAAATGGTGCTACTAAATATAACTTATCCCACTTGAGCCATCGCATTATCAGATTAAGTAATAATTGCGTTTTACCAGACCCAGATGGGCCAAGTATAATTGCTCTGATAGAATTTGGTAGCGCTGGATGATACTTGACTGGCTCTTGTTTTCTCGTCGCTGAGAAGTCAATTATATCCATATAATAATAATATGGAATTATATTGTGTTCGATGTAGAGCACCCACTCATACCAGTGGATTAACGACAATAATAACAAAAAATAACAGGCGTGCACTCACAGGCAAGTGTGTGAAATGTGGTACAAAAAAATACAAATTTATTTCATTAAAGACAGGTGGAGATATCGCTGCTTCGTTAGGTAAATTACCAGGAGCTCCATGGGCAAAGTATCCTGGTGAGAAACATTTACCTAGATATAATTATTGTGGTCCTGGAACTCATCTCGATATCCGACTCGATAACCAAGACCAACCAAAATCTGGAGAATATCCAATAAACGCAATTGATCAAGCGTGTCACATTCATGATGTCGCGTAAAAAAATAAAGATTTAAAACAACGACATCTCGCCGATATAAAATTAATTCATGCCATAAATAATGTAAAAGATAAATCACTTCGAGAAAAATTAGCTGCTTTTCTGATAAAAGCTGGTATGAAAGGTAAAATAATGTTGGGGGCTGGTATTTAATCAACTGATTATTATCATAATAATGGAATCTGTTTATTATAGCTTAAGAGGATATTGGAGAGGTAAAGCAACGATTAGTAAACTTGCTGAAACAGCAAAAGTGTCACATGATGTTGCTGCAGCGTGGTTAGCACGACAGGCAATATGGCAAATTTATCTACCACCTACCACCACCTAAAAAAATTCAGTATGCACATTTTGATGTCAGTACCCCTAATGAAGTTCATCAAGCAGATATTTTGTCTTAACCACACGATGCCATTAAAATTGGCAGAGGTCAGTACACATACAGATACGCGTTAATTGTCGTTGACGTTGCGAGTAGATATAAAGAAGCAGAACCATTATCAACTAAAACAGCAACTGAAGTTGCATCTGCGTTTGAACGCATTTATCAACGTGGTGGTCTACGATGGCCACAACTGCTACAGGTTGATCCTGGCAAAGAATTTCTTGGTGCAGTATCATCGTTGATGAAGCGACATAACGTTAAAATCAGACGAGGACACACTGAAATTCATCGTGATCAGGCAATCGTTGAACGATTTAATCGAACACTTGCTGAGCGGTTATTTGGATACCAATACGCAAAGGAAATATCCGCTGACTTTAAGGCCACGGAGAGATCTCGTGAATGGGTTGCAAGGTTACCAAGTGTGATAGCTGCGTTGAACAACGAAATGACTCGTGGAATTTCTATGAAATCTTCTAATGCGATCACAAAAAAATATATACTAATAAAACGTAAATCTTCCTCTCAACCAGTACTAAGTAATGTTACCGTAAGATATTTATATGAACCTGGTGAACTTGAAGGAGGTTGAAAAAGAGCAACTGATTCAATCTGGAGGGTGACCACACACAAAATTTCTAGCGTGGTAAGGTCCACAGGTAGACCCGCAATCTACAGATTAGATTCAACTGCTCCTCAGCGTGGATTTGTACGCGAACAATTGCAAATAATTCCTACGGATACACAATTACCACCGCGTTCACTTTTGTAAACTTGCACCTCTACGTCGATTACATTCAAGACAGGTCAGCATCACATTTTCGCGTGTGTGACCAAGACTACTATTAATTCTATCAACGGTAAATTGTCTTGGATTATTACTCGAATACTGCCACAGCATATTACAGTTACAACTTGCCCAATGATTATTCTGTTGTTTGTTTTAGTGTTATAATAAATTCAACATCAATACTAAAATCGCGATTATTTTTTTTGTCACACTGCTTATAACTCGCTAATTTTTATTGATATCGACAAAGTTGTTAGTGATTTCTTCGGTTATTACGCAATCCATGATAACCCGGCCCAGTTAAGATATTCTTCTGACTCGAGACACTGCGAGATAAACTAAATTTGACCGCTCAATACGATCATCAAACAATCCAAATATTTGTATCGATAATAGTTAATCCCTGTGACGAGTGAATCGTTATAGCGTATCCTAACGTCCACGGCGATTTGTCCATGCTTAACGCGCTCTCAACAACATCAACAACAACTAAAACAATATCATTTAGCACAAGATTTTGTTTTCCACCACCAGGAATCTCAACATCAACATTCTGTCGTCGAGTATCTGCTGGGCGATAACACAAAGGTACAGGTAGATTTGAAAATTTTTCTTTATGTAACGTAAATAATTGTTGTTGAAGGGTATCGCGAACTATTTTTCTACTTGCAACTATCAAATCAGCAGGTCTCCATAAAGTCCAAAAATCATTCATAGAAGTTTCTGGAATTACTTTAGCATTATCTGACACTGTATTTTATCTGGCTGTAATCTTATTAACTTTTTAAACTCTTTTAGTGATTTATCAAGAGCTCTATGGTCATAATTTATTTCTTCGTAATAATCTACAAATGTTTTCAGCCACTCATATGAAGACGATCCAATGAAAGGTGGTGGTTGACCATGATCGCCACACATTATCACAGCAGTATTCTTTAATAACAGCCAATCAAGAAATATTTTTAATACCTCTAGCGACACCGTGCATATCCCGCCCCAGATAATAATTTTAGGAATGTATTTCTCATCCATCCGCGATGGAGTCCATGTGTCTCCGCACCATCTAAAGAAACTATGATATGTACTCGATTTTACTCCTCGTTCTTTTATTTCCCTGGCGAGTTTATGTGTCGGTGTCAAAAGAATCATATCAGAACAATTATTAAATAATTCAATCGCGCGTGTTGTTTTACCTGAACCACCATATCCATTAAGATAAACGGTTTTATGTCTAGCTACAGGATCACATACAGATGGTGCCGATGACATCCCTGGTTATTCTTGTAATATGTTATGATTATTCTTGTAATATGTTTTTGCAATTTCAACGTCGGCAGATTCAGAATAACTAATTATATCTTCACGTTTTATTCTCCATTCGCCCCATGATGCATAATTGTTAATATGCAATTGTTTTAACGAATCCGCACATTTTTTGTTTATATAAAATGAATCTGTCGCGACTCTGACTGCATAACGAGGAAATCTGTTTATCATCGATAATAGATTTATTGAAACATACGCTAGCATCGAAGATCTTAAATGAATAAACTGCGGTGACTCACAATTGTACCTAATTTAGTTCCATCTGATAAATAAGCATTACTTCGACTTATAAATGTGTTTTTCTCCGTTGTATCAGCAATTATAAAATCGAGTTCAGCATCGTCCATGATTAATCTTGTACACGCTCGTTTATGATCATATGATCCTCCTTGCGTAAATTTACCGATTACTTTTCTGCCGAGATCTTTTGCAAATTTCTCATCACTTTCTCTCCTGCATTCACGTATACTATTAGTAAATTTAACAATATCATCTTCGTTAAGATTAGGAAAATCTCTTCTAGCATCATTAATATTAAATACATCCGGTTCTGGCAACCAAACTTGTTTCTGCACGCGGTATGATATAATTGCTTCCGTCACGTTCAACGACGCTAAAATTCCAGCATCAAACATGTACCGTATTAGTACTATTGGAACCTAACGTCGCTCTGAAAAATGTCTTCCAAACCACGCATAAACAATCGGATGGAGATCCCCGTAAAAGTCGAACGACTCTATACAGGCGAATCCGGTTAAGTCAAAATCTGGTATTGGTCCGTTTATCGCTACTCTGGTCATCTCGTGTGTCGGATGACCAAATTTCTTAAAGTATTCAGAACATTCTCCATATCCAAGAAAACTTCCAGGATAACATGCTACCATATCAACTGAGATAACGTCATTATAATCGTATTTAGTATTCCACAATCCACCGTGTCCGTATTCCACACAACTACGTTGGACATCTTCAAGAAATTCCAATCGTGTCGGTTTCCATGAATTTTTCTCCTGAGCAGCGTGAGCAGCAATTGATGGAAAGGTAAAACAGTTATTCAGTAATTGTCCAGCCTTAATATCATCAGAGGTATATTTTAATACAAGATTTTTCATTTCTTCGTGGAGAAATTCTGTACGATAAATATCACCATTAGACCGTACAAACTGATCATGAAGATCATATTCCGAACTCTGAAACAGCCAAACAAATACAGGGTCAATTTTACTGATATTTCTGATAGCATCGAATAAAATTTAACCCTTCTATCTCGTGGAAATATTGTTACTGCCACAGTCCATGCATGTGCGTTATGGTCAATAATATCTATCGAGGTTCCTCTTGATTTATATTTTGGTTTGTATAAAATCTCTCCGGTTAACGTCTTCACTATTATTGGGAATTTTAATTTCTTTCCCAGCTCAGCAACGTCGCTGATAGACGCTCCGGTATCTTTAACTGTTTCTGCCCACGTATTTATTTTTTTACGTCGAAAATCCGTTAAACTATTTCCGCGTATAGCGTTTGTGAAGTGTTCTGTAACCCGTTCAGCTACACAATTTATCCTTGACAATTTCATAGGTTTGAGATCCCCAACGTTAGGTTTATTATTTAACGGATACATTGCGTACACAACCGCAGTCACAGGATATGCTCGTTCGTAATATGGTTTGTCAATACCAGTAAGTATTCCTGGTCTGGAATTTTTACTTAGACCAATAACTTTTCTAACATTTCTACAAAATCCAAATATATGTGATAATGGCACATGAAAACGCTCTTCTATTTCCTTGTAACATTGATCGACGTGCTGCAAATCCTAAGTTAAATTCTGGATTAGCATTATGAACCACCGGATTTACATCAGCATCAGCGGCGCCGGCGAGGTTTCTTGGTCGTCTTATATCATATTGTCTGTTGTCAGGGTGGTCAGAAGTATCCTTTACAAACATCATTGATGGACCAGCTGATCTTGAATAATTATCACTATATCGCGCAAGACCAAGTATCGTCGTGGCAACATCAACATCATTATGGAATGTTTCAATATTTTTTCCATCAGTCGTGTATATAGCGCCCTCGAACAATGCCATGATGAAATTATCAACAAAACCAACTCTAACATCAGCGTTGTATTCAGTATTATCTGTTTTTATAATCTCACCTTCTACATCGATAAATGCTTCAGCGGGTAAGAAATATCTGCTTGTATCTTGAACTTGTATCTCAATTCTTCCACGCTCGTCAGGTAAACCTGCGTCATAAGAATAATATTGATAATCGCTCACAGACTCATCTTTTAAAACTGGTGCATCCATGTCAAACGCGGGATCAGATATACGCTTGAACATATTTATTATTATCGTCTTCGTCTAACACAAAGACCGCTTCCTGCTATCAGACTAGCGGTTATATTTTTTTCTTTTCTAACCCAACATTAGTATTGGTAGCCAACTCTGTAAGTTTTTGATTAGCAGCTTGATTTATTATTTTACTGACATTTGCGGGCATCACTTCAGTGCTGGCCAGTTTCACTGGTTGAGGTTTTCGTCGTATTAATCGCGCTAGTCTATCCTTGATCGCTGAGAATGCTTTGGTAGCAACATCACCAACAGCGTCAATAGCTTTTTCACGAACAACGTCAATAGCTTTCATTCCTAGTTGCTTTGCAAGCGGTATTGCTTTTGGGGCAATCCTTCTAAATAGACCGTAGGTCGTTTTGTATACTGGTAATTGTGAATTTATTACCCTAACCATGTTTGGTCTATGAGTATTGTGTACGATCATATTATTATTAAGTGATTTTATCACTAATTGCATCTAATTACATACTCAGTCACTATGATAATCGTCACTAATTTCATTAATAAGGGACCGATACACATTAATATCCATAACACCACCTGTAAATAATCGTTGACAAATATCAGCTGCTTTATTAATGACTTCTGGGGAATTATTGCCAGCTAGTTTTCCTCCAATGAGAATTTCTAGTCGATCAACATCGGCAAGGACGTTAATGGGACAAGTAATAAAGCCACTTCCTAAACCACTTCCAGATGAGCCAGTAGAATCGCTAGCGATTCCAGGATCTTGATATTCTTCCTTTGTTATTTTCATTGGTCGTCGTGGTAATTTCATTCGTTTCATCATTTCTTGTTGTTGTTGTTCTCGTTGTTGTGGTGATAGTAATTCAAATTGTTGTGGTAGTGGTGGTTGTAATCGTGGTGATTGTTGTGGTTGTGGTAGTGGTGGTAGTAATTGTGGAAATTCTTGAACTTGTTCTGCAGGTGTTTTTACTGGTTTCTGTAATTCAAATTGTTTAGCTCTTTCTTCTACATGTCTATGTACAATCTCATCAACTCTATTAAAATTAATAATATCTTCATTAGATCTAATTTTTGGAATACCAGTATCGATGCGATATACATCCTTGATCCAATCAGCACGTTTTAGAGATTTAACATTTTCTGGTTTTACAAATTTTTGTCTTTCATCATATCCAAACTCGGCAATATCAAGTAATTGCTTTGGGTCCTTGATAGCAGCAATAGCTTCAGGTGCAAATTTATCTATTATCTTAATTCTGATTCTTGGTTTTGGTTGTGGTTGTGGTTGTGGTTGTGGTTGAGCTGCTTGAATACGGCCAGCAATATGAACAGGTAATGTTTCAAGAGCTCTTTGTGTTGCCTCAGTTGCTGTAACAATTTTCTTTGTTGGTTTAAATGATTGTTCTGCACCTTCTGCAAATTCCACCTGAGACTCCTGACGAGCTTGTAGTTGTTGTTTAACTAAATCACGGACGGGTAAATATTTTCTGATTGCCTCTAGTCGCTCTCAAGCTAATCTAGCTGAGTGTGGTTCTCCAATCATTATTGATAATATTTATAATGGCTGTTTAATTTACAGCAGCAGAGGAGGTGAACGATCAACGTTGAGTGACCGGCAAGTAAAATAAACACACCATAAAAAAGCCCAAAGAGTCAGAGATAAAGTAACGAGATAAGCTAACCCTAGAGAAATCTCATGGTCAGTTAGAGTTTGTGGTTTAACGTTATTCACCTTAAGATTTCCTTTTCGTAGGAAGGCTTATTTTTCATAAATAAGGTCTCGAACAAAATTGGTCTGTTCACCTCCTCTGCTACTTGTTGTATTTCAAAACCGTGAAGGAAAATTGAAGACTAGTAATATTTCAAT
The DNA here is from genome assembly GCA_016617855.1 of Megalonaias nervosa. Lineage (NCBI taxonomy): Eukaryota > Metazoa > Mollusca > Bivalvia > Unionida > Unionidae > Megalonaias > Megalonaias nervosa. The sequence goes on from JAECUM010016354.1 coordinate 64,410, forward strand.
CAACGATATTATTATTCATAGTCCATTCTCGCGAGAAGACCTTATTGCTGTATATGACAGAGAGGGTAAACTTGTTCCTAGTGGTATTACTGCAGTGTCGATCAATGATAGGTTGTCAACATTCGGTGATACCATGCACGGCGTTCTCAACATGAATAATAATAAAATTACTAACGTGGGAGAACCAACGGATAATCTCGACTCTGCAACGAAGAAATATGTCAATGATAAGGAAATTCCAGTGACATCTTCGTTAACTACAATCAACGATGGAATGACCACGCTCAAAGCTGATTTTACTAATCAAGTACAACTATTTCTGAATTTACGCAGAAACGTAAACAGAACCATTGATGATTTTTTGGGAAGTCCACCAACCGTTAACATAAGTCTCATCGATATAAATGCAAGAATCAACGATATTATCAGTGGAATTCCTAATATCATCAATAAAACTAATCTCGTTAAAATTCCACACAAACAAATTTGCAATATCGTGTACATAGTATCATCAGGATCATCAACGTGCACACCAAGCAATAACACTATCAAACATAGCGTGGAGGTCACTGGTGTGTACAGGCTGTCCGTATTTAGTTCTGCAAAATTCAGGATATACACCACGTATCTATGGCGTCATTCAACCGATAATTTTTCTGGAACTGTATCTATTATATTAAATAAAGATACCGAAGAAACATTTATGCTGGAATCATCTGATAAAAAATTAGCCTCAGCGTCCTACTGGTGCTGTCTGGAATTTGTAGCTGAAACACCTCCGTTGTCTTAGACAACGACTTAATACAATATAATGATTGACGTTCAGCGATACAGATACGATCAAGTAACATCATGGCAGAATAAATTAAAAAACATCATCGACGATTATACGATAAAAATAAAGAAATATCGAAGACGTGCGGTTGTCGTTGATATCATCGTTTATTCGGTTTCCGCGATTGTTGCTGGAACCGGCGTAGTATTATCAACGCTGACGATAACAGTGCCGATCATTGTAACCATCCTTGTTTCAAAGTCAACCACGATCGCTGGAATATTTAATATTATCGCGAAAAAGATAGATACGTGCACAAATGAAAAATTGAACGAGTACACGATGAAATTACAAACAGCAACTGTAGCATATTCCAATTTATCATCGATGATTTCTTCATCGCTCAATGATGGAATAATATCCGATGAAGAATTCAATATTATAATGAATATCTACAATGAAGTATTTGATGAAAAAATTCCTGAACAGGATTTAAAACAATAATAGTATAATAATGACAAAGTTCTATAAGCGATCGCAGGAATTATTACAACAGATTGTCACTAATTCTGCTCCGGTAAAAACCACAATGATATCAGCGAGTTCAACTAATCCTGAATTCAGTATTAATTTTCCGACCGCAATACCAGCAAGCGAAATAGCAATAGAGCAATTACGAGTTTATTATAGTTGGCCAAATATTATGTCAACATCATTCGGTGGACTACAGCCAAATAATTCATTAGTATTTGCAAATAAAAATAAACCCGATGGAACTCCTGATTGGCAAGTAGTTAGTATTCCAACGGGAAGTTATCAAATCGAACAGATCAATGAAGAATTTCAACGCAGAATTAAATCCATCACCGGAAAAGAATCAAAGATTACCATTACTGTTCACGAACCAACGATATCATCGGCCGTTGAAATATTATCACCGGATTATACTGTGGACATTTATCACAGTTCAATAAGATCAGATTAGGATGGCCCGAAATTCCACCGGTTTATTCTGGCCCTGCTGAACCGACCAAGAATGAATTTCTTGTAACAGCGAAAAGATCAACAGAACTTTCACAATATATTCGAGATAACATCGGTTATTTTGCAATCGATCCATCACGATTTAATACTGAAGTGATGGAACAAAATATCCTGTAATTGTGGAGGGATTATTGAAATTTAAAGAAATAAAACCGCCACCGTGGGTCGAGTACGAAAAATTTTTTGACGATGACGGACTTAAAAATCTTTTTGCGGTTGTTAATCTTGAATATAATCGTAAAATTACTGATTTAGAAAATCTCTATTTTTGTCACTGTCGCAATTCTACGACGATGACACAGAACAACAGATTATTGAAATAATAATACACTTAAATAAAATTAGATACGATATGAACTATACCAACCGAGCTATCGTCGTAGAATACATCGAAAGGTTAAAGAAGAACCCAGATCATGTAACTGTGATACCATTTCTTGATCATTATAAAATAACCAGAGAAAAGCTCGAAACATTTGTGATACCAGAACTTAGCACGGACGGGCTAAAAAAGAGACTAACTGATGTTATCGATAATTACTTTCCTAGAATCCTCGAATCGTGGAAAAAAATAGCACCACCAGCAAGTATTCTCCGTTACAATAATGATCCATACAACGAAGGTCGTCATGTCTCACCGGGCATCGTCAATATCACATCAACGATCTCTGTCAATCTAGTATGTGATGTCATCGACGGTAGTTATCAAGTGGACACTGAAAAATCCAACCAAGCCCAGCAAGGATACATTCTGTATTCATTTACACCTCAAGTCCCACCAGGTTATTTGATTGTATCAGAACCAATCAATGTTGTTTATCTAAAATGTCATAATCCACTCTCATCGAGGATACATTTCAAACTTACTAACCAGTCTGGCCACTTGCTCGATCTTAGGTCAAAAATATTAAATATAAATCTGTATGTAAGATCGTAGATCTCACGCTCATAGAGCGTCATCGCCGTAACGTAGTTACGGTAAACACCAAGCAAAAAAAAAAAGTGTCAAGGATAAAATATTTTTTTTACCCCCTGATTTTATCAGGATCAGAAATGAATTATCCTGGCACAATACTGTTAGTTTCATTGTCAACGTCACTATGATCAGAGTCACACTCGTCCTTATCTTTAGCCAGTAACTCTTCCGCAACTTCGTTCAATGACTCCGTCATCAACATAATATCTCTCAATTGTTTTATACGAGCGTGCACAATTCTTTTCGTTTCGTATTCGTGAGATAATTCTGACCTAACCTTTTTGATTGAACGTGAAAGAGGAACAAATAATTTCATTTGCATATCCGTGATTGCTGCCAGCGATCGTAACATCGCCTGCTGGATTAACTTTATGAGTCTATAATCGGAGGGCAGCGTATACCTATTGTCGGATTTTCGAAATTGTAATGATTCAAAATCACTCATTATTTTCTCAGGATCAAGCTCATCAGATATTTTTATACCGCTGTGTTGTAATTGCTTAATAGCAGCAATAACTGATGTGATGTTTTCGTGGTTCATTATTTTTATATTATAAATTATTTGTTTAATAAATATTTCTGAACGAAAAATAAAAGTAAAAATAAATATTTCTGAATAAATATTTATGAAAATAAAATATTTTAGAAAATCTGACTCAATTCAACGATTTTGATGGGTATATTACTCGAAAACTTAAAAAATATGATCAAAATTATGGTTTTGTTCGGTATAATACCCCTAAAATTTAAAAAATCTGACCGAATTTCATAAAAAATAAAATTTTATTTAATAAAAATATTTCTAAATGAGAATAAAAATAAAAATAAATATTTATAAAAAAAATAAAATATTTTAGAAAATCTGACTAAATTCAACGATTTTGATGGGTATATTACCTGTCAAATTTAGAAAATCTGATCACAGTCACAATATTGTTGGGTAACTTACCCGTCAAATTCAGAAAATCTGATCAAAGTCACAATATTGTTAAGTAACTTACCCATCAAATTTAGAAAATCTGACCGAATTTCATAAAAAATAAATTTTATTATAATGACAATATATTCTGAATCAGATAAATATAAAAATGTATTTCTGAATCAAATATATTCTGAATCAGATAAATATAAAAATATATTTCTGAATCAGATAAATATATATTTCTAAATCAGATAAAATAAAATATATTTACCTGAATAAAAATAAAAATAAAAATATATTCTGAATCAGATAAAAGTAAAAAAATATTCTGAATAAAAAAAAAGCAATAAAAATATATTTCTGAATCAGATAAATATATATTCTGAATCAGATAAAGTAAAAATATATTCTGAATAAAAATAAAAGTAATAAAAATATATTTCTGAATCAGATAAATATATATTCTGAATCAGATAAAGTAAAAATATATTCTGAATAAAAATAAAAGTAATAAAAATATATTTCTGAATCAGATAAATATATATTCTGAATCAGATAAAAGTAAAAATATATTTTTTAATAAAAATAAACAGCAGCAATGATGTTCAGTCTACCATTCCACTGGGTCCCTTCTGCCGGTAAAGCCTTTTACCAATAAGATCCTAAGAGTCCCTTATTGAGGCCTTAAGCCCACAGGGCACTCTTTCATCGTTTAAGACCTGTCTTATGGTCCACAGGTACCTTATTGAGACTTTTTGGTGCGGCGGACATTCTTTCTGAATGCCCCTATGTGGGTACCCTTCAGTGATCACGAGTTCACATCACCCTGCTGTTTATTTTAGGAACGCAAGCGCATAGCACCCCCCCCCCAATCAAACCCCGGGGTAAGTGCAAAACTGCACTCGCCACGTTGTTTGACGTTGGCAAGGGTTACATGGGGCTTTTTGCTTGCGCCCCAAATTATTAAGTAAATAATAATTATTAAATAAATTAGCATCCCAGGGCCAAACCACCGACATGTGTCAGTCATGGGGAACCGAACCACGGGCCTCGAGTACGAGAGTCAGACGCTTTAGTATTGCACCATTGTTCCACTTACAAATATACGTTTCAAAAATAAATATATAGCTATTTTAGCCCTGACTCAGTTGCCTTGACGTTGTCATGATAAGTATATACTATCAGATTCTGAATAAAATCTGTAATTTTACATATTTCTGCCGTTTTTGCTCTGGTTAAAATATTTTATTTTCAAGCCTCTTGACACAGTCAAGGCAGAACTATCTAGCAATGAATGCATGGACCGATATTATTCCTGTTCTATCTGCATGCAGTCTAGACAAAAAAAAAATCGATAATGACTACCGCATACATGGCTGAATGTAAATCCACTATAGCGCGGTTATCACGGAATTCAATATCATCTTCACAACGTCCAAGAATAAATTCCTTCACAACGTTAATGAAATTGAGATTTTTGTGTTTGATCATATAAAATTACAGGATTTAATGTTGATGGATTAGATGTATACTATTGAATAAATATGTGTTACGTACGCAATAACAAAAAAGGGAGACAACTACTTGATTGCTCTATCAGCGATGACGGATTTATCTCGCTTCATTCTATATACCGGAACGTAATTTTTTGTTCGGATTTTTTCGAAAATGCTGATTTAGTAATATTATCCGCCACATATTGTACCGAACGCGGGATGATACCAAAATATTTACCAGCCGCAGTCATTGATGAGAAAATTATTTCTTCACTAGTATCTGTATTAGTGGATATAACCGACTTAGGAGTTTTGGAATTAATGCCAGTATTTCCAAATGCAGAATTCTGACTCTGTGTAACAACCCGGAGGTTAGATAAATTACTATCTTTCGGGTTTGAATTAATGTGATCAATTACAAGTCCGTCTTCGATGACCCCATGAAAACATTCAAATACGAATCTATGAGATAGATACTTTTTATTTCCAGCATCAAACATGATATATCCAGTATTAATAACATAACCAACTGGCGTTCTTCGTCGACAATTCCTGATGACGCCATCACGAGACGCTTCATAATTTTTAATGATGGGATGTTTCACAAATTTATTTTGCTCCATTTTATATATAATACTATTTGTCTAAATGATTATTTTAAAAATCTGGCCAGATAGTCTTCAACGGCTTTTATGGGGGATTCATTATTATGTTTCTTATCATAATATCGTTTCAACTCTCTGTATCTCTTACCACCGCATTGCACACATAACCGTGTTTCTCCTCTGACTTCAACACCACATCGTAAACACGGTTTCCGTCCTAAACTACCTTTGCGAAAACTTTGCATATGTTGACCACAGAATTCATTTACGCATGATTTATTACAAGAAGTTGAATAACCAATCATGAGCCACCTGCATTTATTATTTGTTTGAATCATTATATATATAATTAAAGTTTAACTAAACATATATTTGTATTAATTATAGTATGGAGGAATTTGAGAGATTATCCGTAATTGAACCTTCCAGAGCAAGATTTGATCTTGACAAACTACCAAAATCTAAATTTAATTTTTCGATGCAAGATCTGGCTTTGATAAATAGCGATATAATCGATCGTATCCGTGAAGCCAAGAAAGAATTTCGCAACGATGGTGCGGCTCATACTTGGTCGACATTCAGGAACATGAATGCCATCTATGCTAGAATGCGTGACGAACGAGGTAGAAATATTATTAACTATCTCGACAATCAGCGATATATTATTCTAGTAAAATTTATTGTGCAGACAGATGATGAAACTTGGATTCTCCGTGATAAACCTGACCCTGTACGACTTCATACTGGAAATAATACTGTTACATTAAATAAAAAAAAAATCCAAGCCAGGAATATTGACTGGTATTGATAAATTATATTATGAACGAAAGTATCCTGTAACTGCAGTTATTTATGCGATATATCCGCTAAATGATAAACCTAGCGTTAATAATCTCAAGCCAATGAAATTGTCCTCGACAACTTCGTTGTCGACTTTGTCAAGGGGACTAAACTGCGTAGCTGAGCGAGTTATGGAACGTTTCTCAAAAGCAATACGCGGAAACGTTTTAACCGTTAACGGATCTAAGACGTAAAAAATAAATGCGTGGGCAGAAACAGTTAAAGATACCGGAGCATCTATCAACGACTTTGCTAAGCTAGAAAAAAAAACTGAGATTTCCAATAACAGTAAAAACACTAACCGGAGAAATTTTGCACAAACCGAAATATACAAAAAATGGAACCCCCATAACAATCATTGATCATAATGCATATGCATGGACTAACGCTGTAACAATATTTCCACGGGATAGGACAGTTAAATTTTATAGCGATTATATATTCGACGCTATTAATGATATTAGTAAGAGTGACCCTGTATCTGTTTGGTTATTTCAGAGTTCAGATTCGTATTACGATCAATTTGTAAGGCCTAACGGAGAAATTTATCGTGCAGAATCTCTCCACGAAAAAATGAAGAATATTGCATTAAAATATAATTCTGATGATGCTGAAGTTGAACGATTATTGAATAAATGTTTTACAGTTCCGTCAGTTGCGGCTCACTTTACTCAAGAGAAAAATTCATGGAAAACGAGACGATTAGAATTTCTTGAAGACATCCAGCACAGTTGTGTCGAATACGGACACGACGGATTATGGAATACTAAATATGATTATAGCGATATTATATCGGTTGATATGGTAGCGTGTTATCCTGGGAGTTTTCTTGGATACGGAGACTGTTCTGAACATTTCAAAAGATTCGGACATCCCACACATGAGATGACCAGAGTTGCGATAAACGGACTCTTACCAAATTTTGACTTAACCGGATTTGCTTGTATAGAGTCATTCGAGTTTGCGAAAAACCTGCATCCGATTATTTATGTTTGGTTTGGAAGACATTTCTCAGAAAAATATTGGGCTTCAATAGTACTATTATGATATATGCTTGATACTGGAATTTTAGTGTCGTTGAAAGTAAGTGAAGCCATTACATCGTATCGTCTGCAGAAACAAGTTTGGTTACCACAACAAAAGAAATATTCCCTGGCAGAGTCAGGTGATGAAAATCCTGATATGATTGATTATGAAAATAAAGTTGCAAAAGATCTTGGTAGGAAAATAATTGGTAAGTTTACTCAAAGAGGATCGTATGATCATAAATGAATATGTACAAGATTAATTATGGATGATGCTGAACTCGACTTTTATTATCGCTGATACAACGAACAAAGAAACATTCATAAGTAGAAGCAACGCTTATTTATTAGATGGGTCTAAATTAGGTACAGTCGTGAGTTATATTGATGGTGAGTCACCGCAATTTACTCATTTAAGATCTTCTATGCTCGCTTACGTTTCGATAAATTTATTATCGATGATTCATTTTATATAAATAAAGCGTATTTAGATTTGCTAAAACCGCTACTCGGTAATGACGAATGGGGATCATGGAGAATAAAACAAGAAAATATACTTGATTATTCAGAATCTGCAGACGTTGAAATCAAGGAAATATATTACAGCAATCATAATCAAATATTAACATCGACAGCACCATCTGTGTTTGATCCCGTGACCAGACATAAAACCGTTTATCTCAATGGACCTAGAGGTTCTGGAAAAACAACAGGTGCCATTGAATTATTTCGCCGTAACGATGTTACGGGCTTGAAGAACTCCGTTGATATGATTGTTCTGACACCTACACATAGACTAGCCAGAGAAATAAATGAACGTGGAGTAAAATCTCAAACTTATCATGGTTTCTTCAGATGGTGCGGGGATACGTGGACACCTGAGCGAATGGGTGAGAAATATATACCCCGGATTATCATCTGGGATGAAATTTGTACAGTATCGTTAGAAACATTAAAAATATTTCTCGATTGGTTACTGACAAAAAATACTGCTGTGATTATGTGCGGCGATCATGGTCAACCACCACCTTTCGTTGAGCAGTCTCCGCACGAGTGGTTAAAAACGTTTGTGGATTATTATGAAGAAATAAATGATGATCATAGAGCTATTGATGAACGTCTGAAAGAATTTAAAGGATTAATCAGACTACAGCCAGATAAAATACAATGTGAGATAATGCATGAAATAATTCCAGAAACTCCTGTGAACGATTTTTGGAATTTATGGAGACCAAATGATTTAATAGTTGCGAGTAGAAAAATAGTTCGTGATGAATTGCGGGAGAAATTATTTCTGTTACATAAAAAAAAAAAATTCAAATCTACCCGTACCATTGTGTTATCGCCCAGCAGATACTCTACGACAGAATATTGAAGTTGAAATTCCAGGAACAAATGAAAAACAAAATTTTGTATTGAATGATATTGTTTGGTTGATGTTGATGTTGTTGAGAGCGCGTTGATCATGGATAAAACTCCATGGAAGCTAGGATATGCTATAACGATTAATGAATCGTCACAATGACTAACTATTACTGATACAAATATCTGGATCGTCGATGATAGAATCGAATGGTCAAATTTAGTTTATCTCGCGGTGTCTCGAGTCAAAAGAATATCTCAACTACACAGGGTTATTATGAATTTTACAGAAAATAATAATCAAACTGCTAGCGACACCGAAGGTGTTGGCGTAATAAGAAAAATAACTATTTGGTTATAAGCAATGTGACATAAAAAATAATCGCGACTTTGATATTGATACTGAATTAATTAAAACACTAAAACAACGACAGAATAATCATTGTGCAAGTTGTAATTGTAATATGCTATGGGAGTATACGAGTAATAATCCAAGACAGTTCACCGTAGACAGAATTAATAGTGATCTTGGTCATACACGTGATAATGTCATATTGACCTGTCTTGAATGCAATCGACGTAGGGGTACCAGTTTACAGAAGTGAACGCGGTGGTAACTGTGTGTCTTCAGGAATTACTTGTAATTGTTCACGTACAAATCCACGTTGAGGAGCAGTTGAATCTAGTCTGTAGATGGCAGGTCTACCCGTAGATCTAACCACGCTAGAAATTTTATGTGTGGTCACACTTCAGACAGGATCAGTTGCTCTTTTTTTACCTCCTTCAAGTTCACCAGGTTCATATAAATATCTGACAGTCACATTATCTAACACTGGCTGTTTTGAAAAGTCACGTCGTTGTCCGTAGCCATCGCTACGGGGTATATGTTTCTTTGTAATTGCATTAATAGGTTTTATAGAAGTTGCACGAGTAATTTCATTATTAAACGCAGTTATCACACTTGGTAATCTTGCAACCCATTCACGAGATCTCATGTCGCTCTGAATTATTTCCTTCGCATACTAGTATCCAAATAACCGCTCAGCGAGTGTTTGATTAAATCGTTCAACTATTGCCTGATCACGATGAATTGCGATGTGTCCTTGTCTGATTTTGACATTATGCTTTTTCATCTGCGATGATACTGCACCAAGAAATTCTTTGCCAGGATCAACTTGTAGCAACTGTGGCCATCGCAAAGGTCCTCGTTGATAAATTCGTTCAAACGCAGATGCAACTTCAGATGTTGTTTTTGTTGATAATGGTTCCGCTTCTTTATATCTACTTTATATCTATATCAACATCAACGACAGTTAACGCGTATTTGTATGTGCGTGATTGACGTCCACGTTTTAATAGTATCATGTGGTAAAAACAAAATATCTGCTTGATGAACTTCATTAGGAAGGCTGACATCAAAATACGCGTACTTAATTTTTTTAGGTGGACGTAGATAGATTTGCCATATTGCCTGTCGTGCTAACCACGCTGCAGCAGCAGCACGTGAGACTTTTGCTGCTTCAGCAAGTTTACTAATCGCTGATCTGCCCTTCCAATATCCTCTTGGGCTATAATAAATGGATTCCATTATAATAGTTATATAATTAATTACCCAGCCCCTAGTATTATTTTACCTTTCATAGCAGTTTTTACTAGAAAACTAGCGAGTTTTTCTCTGAGAGATTTATCAGGTATAGAATTTAACGCATGAATCAATTTCACATCTGCAAGATGCCGTTGTTGTAAATCCTTGTTTTTATACGCAACATCATGAACATGACGCGCTTGATCAATCTTATTTATTGGATACTCTCCTGGTCTTGGTTGATCTCGTTCGTCAAGTCGAATATCAAGTCGAGTTCCAGGACCACAATAATTATATCCTGGAAGTAGTTTTTCTCCGGGATACTTCGCCCACGGAGTCCCAGGTAATTTTCGCAACGAAGCAGCAATATCACCTCCTGTCTTTGTGCTAGGCAAAATAAATTTATATTTTTTTGTGCCACACTTTTCACACTTACCTGTCACTGCGCGTTTTTATTTTTTGTTATTGTTGTTGTTAATCCAACGGTGGGGGTAGTTGCCTTGCATCGAACACAATATAAATTCATATTATTTATTATTATGGATATAATTGACTTTTCGGCGACACGAAAACAAGAGCCAGTCAAACATCACCCAGCGCTACCGAATTCTATTAGAATTATAAGAATTGGGCCATCTGGAAGTAGTAAGACGCAATTATTGCTTAATCTGATAATGAGATGGCTTAAGTGGGATAAATTATATTTAGTAGCACCATCTGTAGATGATCAACGATGCTATGAAGTGCTTAAAGATTTTAATGAAAAATGCAAAGTTGCTGAATGAAGACGGTAATGATATTATTGATTTTATTACTAGTATTGATGAAGCGCCATCAGTAGATGATCTTGATGGACTTATTAATAATTTAGTAGTATACGACGATGTCATGCTGGACAAACAATCAAATCCAGCTCGGATATTTTCCAGAGGCAGGCATAAAAATACAGACGTGATTTATGTTACCCAACGTTATACACAAATTCCAAAAGTGATCAGAGATAACTGTAATATTTTAGTTGTGTTTAACGGAGTTGATAATCATACGCTGCAAAATATTTATTATACTTGGTGTTCAGGGGACATGGATATGATTAAGTTCAAAAACTTTTTTTAACAATAAATTTGCATGATCCTAGGTCGAGATATCGTAACGGACTTGATAAAATATTTGGATAAAATCCACAGCAGCAGAGAGGGTGGACTGACAAAAATGACACGCACGAGCACATAAACGAGCACCGCGTAGCATTTACAAACACAGGTGTCACAAAAAGTAACAGCGTAAATAACCCACGTAGAGAGAATCTCAATTCGGTTAGAGGTTTTGGTTTAGCGTTATTGACCTTATACTTTTTTGCCTTATTTAGTATGATTTTCATGTTTAAATCTTTTGGTTCAAAACTAATTTGTAGGGTTCACCCTCTCTGCTGCTTGAGGAGTCACCTAATCGAATGTGCTTGCTCTATTGTGAGTGTACTCGGCAGTGTTGTTCTGCAATTCTTTACAAATATTGTTTCTTGTTCCCCCTAAATCGGTTTTAATTGATCATGGCTTTTTTGTTGTAACTTCATTCATTCGTAACAAATTTTAATACTGCTTATATATACTATATACAAATGTACTAAGATCAATGTCAAAATTATCCTTAAAATTCAAGTTTATTAAAAATGTTTTATTTCGAAGTTATATGGTTCATATAACAAGTTTGGCTAGTATTTAATAAAACTTAATGCAGGTTAGTAAAATGCATTCTGTTATTAATAGGATAGCTAAGATAAACTCCCTTCTCAGAAAGCTTTCCATTGTGTTTCAGAAAATTGCCCAACCGAAAGTTAAAGCTTTTGGCTTTTCTGTAATTTTGACGTGTTTCACTAAAATAGTTATATCCGTTGTTTTAGCAATTATAGAATTCTTTTTTCTCTAAGGTTCTCTGAAAGCTATTTCTTTTTTTCTTTCTCTTCTTTAAAAGTCTCTTGAAACTCTTCGGTATATAGACCTTCAGAATTACTAACTTTCTTTCTACAACATTCTTAATCTTGTATTTGTTGTAACCCGTAGCAACGAAATTCGACATGATTTTGTTTAGTTATTTCTTATTGCCCTAATTAGCATATCATCAATACTATTCAACTTATTTATGCACAGGTTACTTACTGTCTTGTAACTTTTAAGTTCTTACATAGTTCCCTTGATAGCTTTAACCTTCCCCACCCACAGTAAAGTTGCACCAAACTCTCTAATGTCAATACGATAAGAAAGCCTGTTGCTATTCCATCTGCACCTAAACCAGCAGCTACAACATCCACATTATCTGTAACAGTGGCTACGTTTACATCTACCCAGTTTAAACAACAACAACAACAACAATAATAATAATAATAATAATAATAATAATAATAATAATAATAAATTATGCCGTTTTATGTTTCTTTCTGGCAAGTTTGTAATGTTCGATCTCTTTAATCAAATCATTCTTGCTTTCGTGTTCTCTTTGGCTTTCTGTAACTTAAAGTTAATACTATTGTCTCTCAATAATAAAGGATACAAACGTTTTTCTCTTCCATTTGCAGAAAGAAACCAGCTAGTTTTAGATTTAGATTTTGCAACAAATTTATTCATGCTACACTATTATCCTTAGGGCCACACGTACTCATCTTTAAGCGCTGTTTAATTGTTTTATCTTGTACGATTCTTGGTACTATTGTGTAGTCATTTGCAACCAGGTTCAATGAAATTGGAGTGATCTGAGTGTGTTGATGAATCTGTGGAACATCTTCAATGTATTATTCAAAAACATGTAGTAACTTAGTGTGAAAACTGAGTTAGCCATAGCATCGTAAACTGTCGGTTGTGTTTCACTTCTTATTTATTACATAAATTATGTCGCTTTGCTTACGATACTGTTTGCTTAGCTCAGAACATGTGTGGAAATGGATTTGTCTGGTCGTTCATTGAGATGTTTTGGAACAGAGCCAGCTGAGCACCTGGTATCACCATCTATATTGTAATATATCTTGTTTGAGTTACGCGAATTTGTATCATCCTGTGATAATACAGTTTTTCGATGATGACGTTTCAGACTCTCTCTAACACTTAAATTTAATTACTTGCCGTTGCTTAAGACAGTACTTTAGCGATTTCGGTTACGTATCTCCAGCCCAAAGTAATTTAAAAATAAATATGGTTCACGCGGGTCTGGCCTCAAGGGGCTTGAAAATTTAATTTCAAGAAGCTCGATTCCGATTCTAACACTTAATTTTAAACATGTACGCACTATTTTGTAACTATTAAGGCGCTAATGGAGCACAGCACAGTACAATATGTACTTCATCCTTTAAAGGTTCAAACTTTTGTCAAATAAATATCAGATTTTTTTTTTCTTAAATTGATAGGTTTAAGCGTTTTTAATCGCTTTCCTGGCAACAATAGCTTTTCATGACAGAGGTCTTATACATCAAGGATTAAACGATAAATAATAACATATTGTATTTTCTTTAAAAATCTTGTTTTGTTTTTCTCTGAAAAAAAATGGTGATTTTCCCACAACTGAGGAATTCTTCAAACCTTTTTTAAATAATGAGGGTTTAAAGAGAAAGACAAATTTAAAAAGCTTTTTGTTTCATCCTTCCGTAATTATCAAATGGACAAAAATCTCCTTTCTGTCTTGCTGCAGTATCTAGATACTGCATGAAATACAAGTATACTGGTCACCCAGTATTCTCTTCTAGTTCAACTATGTGTGTGGAGTGGAGTATATTGACTTTAAAATATTTAACTTCAGGCTCATGTACGTGTACGGAGGATAATTATTGTATACTGACCTTCAAGTATTTAAGTTCCGGTTCATGTATGTGTATGCAGAATAATACACCTATACTGACCGTCAAGTATTAAAGTTCTTGCTAATGTGTGTGTGTGTGTGTGTGTGTGTGTGTGTGTGTGTGTGTGTGTGTGTGTGTGTGTGTGTGTGTGTGTGTGTGTGTGTGTGTGTGTGTGTGTGTGTGTGTGTGTGTGTGTGTGTTGATCTTCAAATATCTCAAGTTCGGGCTCATGTATGTGTGTGGAGAATTATAAGCTTACACGCATAATTTCCATATTCTGCGGCACTTTATTTGCATATTTTGATCTTAATACCACGACACAATACATGGAAATACAACTACCCCCTCCCCGCTGAAACAAAAGAAAACAGAAAAAAAACATAACGTACCGTATAAGCTTCAGAATGGCTTGGCCCTTTGAGATATTCATGCCACCGACTTCTCGAGTTAATTAAATTTTGTTATTCGCTGTCTGCCATTAATGCAAGGCCCAAGATAATTGTTTTGTATCATTTACAACAATAATTTAATTTACCGATCGACTTGTCCCATCTATAGTCAAAATCAATTAAGATGGCTCAGGAATGGTCCCCTTGAGAGGTGGATAGTCGATTTTCTGTCAAATATTTGACAGTGAAATTGCAAGAATGATGTAAAATTTGTAGTGAATTTTCTGGCGGCAGAGTAATGCCGAATACGCATCGCACACCCTTTGACATAATGAATACGACAGGTAACCTAGTACTTTTTCATACTGTTTCAAAGCAGACAGATTACGTATGCATACAGCATCATCTTGATGTTAGTGTTTCACGCTTGTAACCATACTAACACATACAATCGTCGAGATCCAAGAGTAAGTAGATAAGTGTTGCGTTTTTTCCTTCATTTCATGAGCTTATTTATCCTGGAATTTATCCAAGGACATAAAACGGGTATATGGAATTTTCGCTTTTCTAGCACAATAGGATCTTCAACCAGCTTTTTGGTATGACCACACTTTTGCTGTTATAATTTGATTTGATTACTTTAACCTGCGCAGTTTCTTTCAGAAAGTCTCCCGTGTGGTCTTTATCAATTGTTTTAGTCTAAAAATAACACAAAATCTTGGGATTCAGTAGAAAGCTACAAGCTTATTATAATCTATCACCTTATTACAAATAAATTATAACAATCGATATTTGTCTACTGACTTAAATTAGATTGATCATATACAAGTATGATCAATTCTAGTAAATGTAATTAGGAAAAATAGCGTAATTGAGCCATAATGCCCCAGAATAGCTTACTACTAAACAACTGCTTGCAGTCGTTGTTTCAAGTTTGATGTGTGATAATCAATCTTCTTGACTGATGTTATTAAGTTTAGACAAAATATCATATTTGATTTGTCAGCTCTACTAGAGCTAACACATTCAACTTGATATTGTTTTTAATATCGGTTTTCGTATTTCTCAACTCGCATTGGTAAAATGTCAGTCAGCATACTGTCAATAATTCGAAATTCTCTTATCATATCGTCCATATCGTATTTGACAACGCGCAAGTATGACCGTTTTTGATCAAGTAAATTTTTTATAAGTCACGCTTGCGGTTTTACATGCGTTTTTGGGGAGTCTCAGATCTAGGTTCGATTTTCTTAAACGCGGTCGTTAACATGACACCGACACCAGATATTATCAAGAAGAACGGGTTTAACTCAGCTCCACTAGAAATCATACAATGAAATTACGCGTGAGATTCTGCCGTGATATTTGTAACATTGCCTTACGCACTAGAGATTTTTTGTGATATAACTTGTAACATTGCATTAACGCATCATGTTCTCTTTGGAATACCTTCAGACACATGGCTAAAGTCTATGATTTGCTTTTTCATTTTTGATCTTTTACGTGATAGTAAAAGTTGTAGTACCAGCAACCGAATCAAGAAGTACTCGCAATCCATCGTTTTTTGGATCTGCTATAAAATTTCTGTACTTGTCATAGAATCATACTAAGTATCTTCAAATCTGTTATCTGTTAATGCTTCCTCTTTTCTTAACGAACTGTACGAATTAAAAATGTTTTTTATTTCATTTACGTTGTTTACTAGATCCGCGTAAAGTTTCTCGGTTTCATCAATAGACCCGATTACTCAACTTATATATCTTACACTAAAATTGTTAAGCGCAAGATCTGCAATTATTTTCAGAGATTTATTGATAAGTACTGGATCAGGTCCAATATCATCGTATGTTAGTGCTCTGATCGCGTTAGTGTACGTTTTAGCATTAGTTCAGCATCTCATCTACAGTTTCAATCAACGTTTTCTTATCACAATAATCCATTCCGAATTCGCGAAATATCCGATTTTTTAAGAACGAGACTCTCAACTTTGTATTTTTTGATAAACTTCCTTTTTTTGATTCAGACAGCTTGTCAGGTTCATCATGTACTGTTCTTATTCCCTCTTGCCCCGGTTTTTTTTCCACCATGAACTTTATTTTTATATTAAATTTGATTTGTCAATTGTTATAGAATTTTCTTTGCTGTGCTCGAGTAATATATTTTTATTATATTTTCCATTTTTTGCTGTTCATCTCGGCAATCAATATTATCAATAGCTTCATTGGTTAGAGAATATGGAATTACAACAGGATCTGTTATCCTTGTCATTCGATTTGAAATACTGTTATAAAATTCTTTTGCTACTTTTATACTTGGTGGGTCTGATTGTTAATTATTATCGCTGCCATATATATTTGATAACACGGTCAGACCTGGATATGGACCATCTGCCGCTTACAACGTATATTCTGAAATAAGTGTACTTTGTTACAGTATTTGCCGTTGCAAGTGTAAAGTACGCCGTTGTACTAATGTAAGTGTTATTTGTACTGTACAACGTTGCCCAAGTTGTATTGTCATTAGAGCCTTCCAACCACCAGTTATAAATTCGTCCAATACCAGAACTTAGTCGACCTCGCAAATGAAATCGCCAATTGCAACTGCAGTAGGACATTGAACTTTAATACAGAAGTTACTAGTTTCTCCATTTGTAGTCCACCCTTGACCACAACCAGCAACAAAACTAAACAGAAAAGCATGATTTGGATTATTACCAGGGTATTGCGTTGATGCACTTGCAACAAAGCCCCACCTATCATCCGATGCTTCTACCAGGGTCGGAATATAACCGACATTGTTTTTAGTTTGTTTTGTTACTCCGCTCGCAGTTGCAACAGCACAGTAGATGTAAGCTTTATTGGTTAGATCTGTTGTATCAAACGGAATGTACGTTGACGTTATTTTATTCGCGCTCATGTCAATAGGACTTGTCATCGTTCCACCATATCTTAAAAAAAGAAGCGTCACATGCAGCTGCAACAGCTGAAATAGCACTTCTGCTTGAATTATCAACGTAAATTATTGTTTGTTAGATCTACCGAATTTGTTGGTGAATACCCTGACGTTATTTTGTAGGCGCCCATATCCAACGCGCCAGACATTGTATCCCCAGACAACTTTACGAAATTGTTTTTAACGAATCTGACATTGGTTAACCAGTCATCGTTGTTCAGGGTTGTATTGTCAAGTTGCGTGTTATAAATTAACTTCCCGCCCATATCAATCGAACCACTCATCGATCCACCAGACAAATATAAGTACGATGTTAGTGCGCCTTTTAAATGAGCATAACTGACCACGTCGGTATCATTATCTGGTAGTGAGTTTATTGCTAATCCGGTTACTTTTGCGATATTTGTAAACATCAAGTTGCCGGATATCGAATCTCCGGATTTATGTACCTTATAATCATAAACAAAAGTTATCTGATTCAAACTTAAAGCGTGACTTTGATTGATTACTCGAGTCCGATTATCTTTATGCCGTCCATATTCAAGTTGCCGGTCATCTTTCCGCTGGACAATGACAATTTGATATCGTCGACGTACTTTAATTGCAGCTAACTTACCGCCTGAGTCAGATTCAGATTCTGTTGTGGATAATCTGTTTCCAAGTCTATTATCTTTATTACAGACATGTAGATGTTGCCAGTCATTGTTCGTTCGTCAAATCTTCCTTCTCCTTGTCGAGAAACCGCAAATGTAACGCCGTTTACAAGGATTTTACAACGTGGACAGGTTTATCAGAAGAAGTACAAGATGTTTTATTTGTCAGAAATTTTAACACGAGATGAAGACGTCTTCCTGCTGCCACACAAGGCTGTACTTGAAGTACAAGGAAGTATTAGAACAGACGCTAGTGGTGATATGCCAGCAGGAGCACAAGTTGCTCATGTTAATAATGGTTGGAGCTTATTTAAAGGTGATAAATAACAACTTGCCAGTCAAACAGAAGAAATTTCCCTGCATCTTCCGATAACAAGTACATTGCTGAACATTGTTTCATTCAGCGAAGATTACTCACGATCTGCTCCAACAAATATGTTTTGGTTCAAGATATCGGAACAGGACCAACAGTGGCAAACGAATTTATTTACAATGGGACTATTGAAGTTGTAGCTGATATTGACGCAATTTTGGTCTCATTGAGAAATTTTCTTATTGTGGTCGTTGATTCCATTGGAATTGCTATACCAGCGGCAGCTGCAGATGCAGATTCGTTAATAATTTCGCTTATAAATGCTTGTAGAAATATTGATATTACACCACAATGCTAGTGATTGCAAATAAAATACTCAACGCAAAAAACAAGTTGTACAATAAAGGTTATGCTTGTCAGATTCATCCGGTAAAATAACGATGATGCTACCGCTAAGCACAGTATTTGGTTTTTTCGCGATTATAACAAAGTGTTTCGTGGTGTAAAGCATACTGCACAAAATGATTGTTTAATGCAAACAGCAGATGTTAGTGTTGCAAGATTTGTGATTTCAAGACGCGCGCTTTGGATGCCGCATATTGTTCTTTCGATATCTAAATCAATCTAACTTGAACAATGCTGACCGCGTATACGAAAACTTGTATTTCATGCAAAACTGAATTTATCAAACATTTCCGAATTCGATTGATTATACGTAGCGAATAAACAGCAACGTGAAGCGAACAACTTTCACGATACATGTTTGGTGTGTTTCAACGACAAAATCGACGTGGATCTCAACCAGAAAATAGTTCAGTGTTTGATAGTCCGGACGTTAGACGAATCTTCGTTAGAATATCTCGAACGAGCAAATGAACGTAATTTTACAGCATGTGCTGATAAAAACATAACTCAACCATACATGTACCTGATAGAAGCAGGTTTCAGGACGCAGATAGTGGATCTCAAATATTAATTAAAGAGTTTAAAACACTACCCAAAGTTTTACTTCGACGTATCAAAACACAGCGAACGAGGTATCGGATCAACCGCTGACATAGAAGTTACATGGACACTCGGTGGGGTTTCTGTTGTAAACTAGTACGCATATGCACTTGTTGTATCTGATAGAGTCTTGACCATTGACGAAACTTGAGGCCGGATCACTGTGCAAGTGTAAATCTCTAGCTGATTAACAATTTTATCAAACTAAATATAATAATGAAATACATTACGCTAAAAATAAATTTGACACCAGGTCAAATTAAGAACCTGTCAGCCGCGGTTTCTAAACGACGCGCGGTCTCTATTAAAATAGATTTGAAAACCACTGTCGGATAAACGTTGACCAAACTTTTGTTAACATATCAGCAGATAACGAAAATGTCAAAAGGAAAATCTATCAACTGCTCAAGTAACGGAAATGGCACGGCATAGCGGATTTCTAGGTCCAGTACTTGCAACATTAGCAAAGACAATATTACCAAAACTTTAATCCGTTTTAGGAACACTATGATTTTCAGCAGCATCTGGTGCGATATCAGGAGCAACAAAGAAAGCTGTATCCGGTGACGGAGCCCGGTAGTAGAATCAAGCCTCTAGTTTACCTTTTGTGTGACATTATCAAATAAAAATGTCAGCGACAAAAAAAATAGACACCGACCGGAGGTCGGAGTAGAGCGACAAAAAAGACAATGCAAGGCGGGTTTATAGATCCGCTTCTAACAGGAGTAGCAGTAAGTCTACTTTCAAATCTAATCAGTATGTTTACCGGAGGAAATGGAATGACAACAAGAACACGCAAACCATCACAACGAGGACACAAGATGAATTATCAGAGATAATTCCTGCCACCACCAGAGGTTGTGGAAGTGGCGTCATCAACATACAAGATTTTAATGATGGATCTGGTACGCACTGGGTAGCTGTTTACAAAAACAATTATTTTGATTCGTTTGGGCTTCCACCGAGCGACGTTATTAAAATCTTTATCAGAAAAAATGTACAAAAATAAATCATTCATCTAATCAACATTAGGCAGTTGGAACTGCGGCTTGTGGATATTACTGTGTTATGTTTGTAAAACAAATGTCCCGCATGCAAGAATCGGTATCCAAAGGATTGGATTCAGATTTGTTAAGTTTATTTTACAGTTTGATCAACTACCAAGTTTAGATAATGATCTCCGGGCGATTCTCGCAATCCGCTAGCGGATCTCAATTTTGTCCTGCAATCAAATATAAAAGGGTACAACGTATTGCCTGAAGTGTAGAAGTAAAACAGAAAATACAGACGAAAAATCTTAAGCAACTAAAAACAACAGATTGATGATGAAGAGTATTTGGGCAATCTGCGGCAGAAAAAGAGTATGTTTCTCAAGCAACAGAAATTTACTGGAGAAGGAATTATTCCAGTTGCGCAATGACAAAATAATTTTTGTCGATGATTAAACAATAATGAAACAAACAAGAAGTGCGCCATGCAAATATGACTGTGATAAAAACCTTTGTATCGAGCGAGATAAAAGTGTCACGTACTGTAAACACTGCGATCGTCGTGAAGTTATAGGATCTAGTATTGACATCCACAAAACATATCGGAAAGTTGCCAAAACCATACGGCGGCTGGACATTGCCTGGTCATAAATATGCAGGTCTGTATAATCCGTTAGATCAACAACTTGACGAAAATGATAATCCATTACCAGGACAGGAGTCGCACAATCAATTTGATGCAATAGCAATGAGACATGATCTATGTTCTTGGCACAATGAAAACGATAAACCTGGTTGTGATAGGTTATATTAAATGAACTCGGTGACATGCAACCAAGCGGAATACAAGAATGAGTTGACAGAAAACGAGTACATGGTTGATTGGAGCAAAGTATAAGTTCGGTATCGGATTATATGCTTATAAACTACTGTTACGAGTCTATGCTCTTAAAATAAGTAACAGAAAAGAGTGAAGACAACAAGCTTTGTAAAATTTAACAAATAATTTATTTCCCTAGAACACAAAGTGAAAAATTAAGAAAATAGAACTTACGGTTTACAAATTTAATCCAAAAATAATCCAAGAATTAAAAAATAGAAGTCCTAGTAATAAAAAGTCCTGAATAAAACTGAGTTCGAGTCCCGATAAAATCCAAAATGGAAGGTGATGACGTCTGTTTTGCTCAGCGAAGTACCGCTGTGTCGACAGTCCTTTGTTCAATCACAGAAAATATTATTCAAGTTTTGAATTCAGTGTAACTTCCAATAAATGTCTTAATCCAAGAATTTTGTCAGAGCATTTATGTATTTCCAGGGAAAAGAATCACTTGAATTCAATAATTTGAAAGAAAAATAAAAATTCAACCCAAACTGGTCACAACATAATAATAACTTAACGTGTCAATAGTTTTTGGAACCCGACTGACAAACTTCTATCAAAACAACAGTTATACGCCTAAGACACAAAACTGATTCCCAGATGAGGGTACTTCTATCAAAACAACTAATGACTAACTAAGACGTAAAACAAATTCCCAGATGAGGGTCAAAAGTTCATTCTTCTGGAAAAAATAGAAGTTTGTAACAATTGATACATGCCATTTGTCACGTAATCCAGGTACAACCTTGACATAACATAATGATTTTTACTCTGAGAAAGATTACAAAATTAATTTAAGAAGTTTTTACCAAAACTGTCACTGATTCTGAAACGAGGTCAGCAACTAGATACAGTGTTTCTGTTATTTTCTTTTATTAGTTGCTTATCAATGAAATAATAATGGAAAAAAAAACCAGTCAGGTCAAACAGAACTGAATTTAATTTCTGGACAATGCCAAATCCAGTAAACAAAGTTACATTACAATAACATGTAATGGAATTAAAATATTTAAAACTAACAAACAATTAAATTAAATATACATAACTCTACATCACCTAAAAGAAAGTTTCGGCAACGAAAGGTTGTCGAAAGTGCAGTTGATTACATTTGGGTGATAGGTCTTGCCGATATGTCAAACCTATCTGAGTTTAACGATAACAAAAAGTATTGAATGAACGCGATTGATGTTTTTAGTAAATACGCATTTAGTGTATCAGTTGCTGATAAAACCGGTACATCAATGACTACCGCATTAAGCGAAATCATCGTGAGCAATGAAAGACGACCAAATAAAATTTGAACAGACCATAATTCTGAACATTTTAACAAAAAGTTTAACCAGTTTCCCGGGCAAAATAATATGAAAATAATATTTCCGGAAAGGAAGGTGTTACGTGTAGGCTCGTAGAAAAGTAACAAAAGAAAAGAGTGAAGTGAACAAGCTTTGTAAATTTAACAAAATAATTTATTTCCCTAGACAAGGTAAAAATATCAAATAGGACTTACGGTTTGTGAATCTAATCCAAAAATAAATCCAAGAATTGAAAAATATAAGTTTTATCACTAAAAAGTTCTAATTGAATCCAAGTTCGAATCTCGATGAAGTTCCAGTATGGAAGGCGATGACGTCCAGGTTGTGTTGATGTGTCAACAGTTCCTTGTTGAGTCACCAAGAATATAATTCCGACCTTAGTATTCCGAATAATTTGTAGTAAATGTCTTTGTCCAAGAATTTCGATGAAGAAGAGTATTTTCCAGGGTGAATAAATTATTTTAAATTAAAAAAAAACAAACTCAAATCAAATGGCAACAACGGGAATACCTTTCAGCCTCAAGGTATTATTTTACAACTGACTCATAAACACTGAGATTGAGAATCAAACCCAACTAAAACGTCATTTCAGACACACGTGATGGGTCTCGTGATCACTCACTACAAGTCAATTACCACGTAGGCTAGAATAGCCCTATCTAAGAATCAGATTCCCACACTGGAAATGAATTTAAAAATAAAACTGTTTACAACAGAGCTAACACGTGGGCTGAACATGACCTTGGTAATAACCAATCATTTTCGCTTAGTGTTTACAAAATCGGAACCAAGGTCAAGAACTAGGTCAGCTAAAAATAAAATATAGCAATCATTTTGCGTTCTAATTAGACTAAAAAACTAAACTAAATTTACTGGGAAAAATGTCAAATCCAGTAAAAAATATTATCCTTACAACAAAATCTAATGAAATAAAAATAAACTAAAAAGAAATTTAAAACTAACACACAAATAATTTACTTACATATACGTAACACTTCACCCATAAAGAAAAAGAAAGACTTATGTAATAAAGCTTTCTTTTTACCATATGTTAATTATACATGAAGTAAAACAAAATTACAAAAGAAGAACTCTTATGAATTATATATAGTGTACATGAAATAATATTTCTATACACGCGAAAGTGCATCTGCAATTAAATTATCTTTTCCCCTAATGTGCCTGATGTAAAGATTATATTCTTGTAAAAACAAACTCCATCTTTATAATCTTTGATTTTTCTTATTCGTCTTGTCGATGAAAGTAAGGGGGTTGTGATCACTAAACACAACAACCAGAGAAGGGGCTGAACTAAGGTAAACTTCAAAATGCAGTAATGCCAATATTAAAGCCAAACATTCCTTCTCGGTCGCTGAGTAATTTCTTTGGTGCTTATTTATTTTCTTAGAGAAATAGCACATTGGATGATCAACACCATTTCTATCTTCTTGAATCAATGCTGCTCCAATCCCAACATCACTCGCATCATCAGATAAATTAAAAGATTGACTGAAATTTGGAGCTGTAAGAACCGGCGAACTTTTAAGTATGGCTTTTAACCTATCAAAAGCTTCCTGACATTTTTCGGTCCAAAGAAACTTGTTTTTCTTCCTCAACAAGTTTGTCAGGGGTTTGGCAATATTAGAAAAACTGGAACAAAATTTCCGATAGTATCCAGCCATACCCAAAAATTGCATCAGTTGCTTTTTACTGACAGGCACAGGAAAATCAGAGATAGCCTTGGCCTTAGCATCTATAAGTTTAACTTGTCCATATCCCACAATATGTCCTAGAAATGTTACACAAGCAAGGCAGAACTCACTTTTAGATAAATTGATTGTCAAACTTGCATTAGTGAGCCTGTCAAAGAATTTCCGAATTGTTGCTAGATGTTCTTTCCCGGTGTCGTTGTAGATGATGACATCATCGATATAAGCATCACAATTATCTAGACCAAAGGTAATCATATTCGTCAAACGTTGAAAGGTACTTATGGAACCCTTTATCCCGAACGGCATTACTTTATATTTATAGAGTCCATCGGAGTCACGAATGCCGAAATCTCCTTTGCCCTTTCCGTTAGTGGAATTTGCCAAAATCCTTTCAGAAAGTCAAATTTGGTGACATACTTGGCATTTCCAATTTTATCAATACAGTCATCGATTCTTGGTAATGGAAATGAATCTGTCTTAGTCACACTGTTCACCTTCCTATAATCAGTGCACATACGGAAAGTTTTATCTGGTTTCGGAACGTGTATACATGGTGAACTCCAGTCACTATTACTGGGCTGTATGAAATCGTTCTCCAGCAAATACTGAATTTCCTTTTTCAAGTATTCTTGTTTGAGAGGGTTCACCCTGTATGGGTGTTGTTTCACAGGTTTTGAATTCACAATTTCAAAGTCATAACAAATTTTGTTTGTCCTCGTAGGAACATCTAGAAATAAGTGCTCATATTCAAATAATAACTGTTTAAGTTCCTTCCTTTCTTGTTGTTGCAAATGTAAAAGTTTCTGGTTCAGATTTTTCATAACTTCCGAATTCCGAAGATTTGTTGCTCCAAAATCAATAGTGTCCGATTAAATTCCTTCGCTTAAATCCTCAGTGAGTGGGACAGGTACAACTAAATTAACTGCATGATTAACCTGGCTATCTCTCTCAATATACTGGTACTCCATTAATTTATTTAGATCAGAGTATTAATATAATTTAACTCATTCATTTTCTTCTTAACTTTGTAAGGGCCGTAAAATCTAATTTGACGAAAATTTTGAAGAATGAGCAAGGGAGAATGAACTCTATTACAAGACTCAAACATCCTCTCAGTTAAAGTTCTGTGAAACCATAATTTCACTTTTGACTTGAATTGGTGAATGCCAAATTCAAGCATAACTAGCTGGAAAATTCCAGACATAAAATTTGACCCTTGACCAGATTGAACAGATTAGATAAGGCCAAATTGAGTTTAAAAAAAAAACTTTATCATAGCTTTTACTATAGTTTTGGTTTCAATATTCCTCAAAAGAATTGCCTCTGGGAATCTTGTTGACGCACACATAATGGTCAACAAATATTGGTTGCTTGACTTGGTCTTAGGTAATGGACCAACACAATCTACCATAATTCTATTAAATGGTTCGTCATATGCAGGAATAGGTTGCAAATGAGCCTTAGGTATCTTCTGATTGGGTTTTCCTACCATTTCACAAGCATGACAAGATCTGCAGTATTTACAAACATCACTTTTGATTTTTGGCCAGTAAAAGTGAGTCAAAATCTTGTGATAAGTCTTATTAATCCCTACATGACCAGCCGGACGAGTTTCATGGGCCAAACTAAGTATTTTCTGTCTGTAAGATTTTGTAACTACAATCTGATAGTTCACTGACCACTCGTCACCAGCAGGTAACTCGAGAGGTCTCCATTTTTTCATAAAAATTCCATATTTAATGAAATAACAGACAGGCACTTCAGTGGCTTCAGTTTCACTAATGGCCCTCTGAAACAAACAGGAGATCTCACGATCTTTTTCCTGTTCGACGACAAATGATTGTCGTTTGTCACCCTGATTAGGCAAAAGAGAATGAGTAGTTAAAAGAGTATCACTGTGATCAATACCTTTTGATTGATTCAAACAAGGAGTGAAAGTGACCTCATCAAAAACCTGACCAATACATGTCTAAAGGAATATTTTCCTTTTCAAAATCATTCTCAAGAGCTTTCTTTGCCATAGCTCTAGTAAGTACACAAGCTGGGTATAAATCAGGGAATTCATTTTCAATAGGATCAACTTTTTGATCCAAAGAAGGCTTGTCAGTTACAAGTGGATTAACCACAACCTTGTCTCCAGCTAGGTCGTTGCTTAGTAATAAATGAATGCCCTCAATGGGTAAAGAAGACCTATTCCGACTGTCACAGGTCCTGAAACTAAGTCTGATGACAAATTTACAGATAGGAGAGGAACATTAACAAAGCCGCACTCTACTCATTCAATGAAAACACTCTCATTAGAAGAAGACTTCTCAGAAAAAGACTCTGAGAATCTCCTGTATCCCTTAAAATTTTAACATGGATTAGGATTGGCCAATTCACCCAAGAGTGATGTAGAACCCTTCGACATGAATGGTTCATAATTCTCCATAATAAAATCAGACTGGGGTTTATTAGACCCAACAAATGCATTGTTTTCAATACATGACCATGACCTTGACCTCTTGATTCTGATGCTTATATTTCAATTTGAAGCAATCAGCAATAATGTGTCCTTTCTTCTTGCAATAGGTACACGTAGGAAGAGACCAGGATTTTAAATCAAACTTTTCGGAAGCTTGATTTTTAAAAGTTGTGCCAGATTGAGTCGTATTAGGCTGAAATACCTTTTTACAAGTAGACTGCTGAGTGAAAGACTTGCCTACAACAGAAACTTTATGAGTTAAGAAATGCTTATCAGCAGCAGGAGCAGCACTTTCCAAGGTTTCAATCTGATCCTCTCCTACATTAGTCATATGGACACAATTCTTGAACTCTTCAAAGAATACAAGTTGTTTGAGACTTTCATAATCATGTTCAATTTTCTCTGCTAACCACCATCTATCAAATAACTGCTCTTTTTCTCTTGCGAATTCGACATGAGTTTGTCCAGCTTCTTTTCTATAGTTCCTAAATTTTTGCCGATAAGCCTCAGGGACTAACTCATAACCCTTTAAGATGCATTCTTGAACCAGATCATAGTCAGCACTTTGATGAACTGACATTGAATGGTAAATATCACTAGCTTTACCAATTAGTACACATTGTAGTAATTGAGTCCAATGCTCCCTTGGCCATTTCAAATTTTCAGCGACTTTTTGAAAACGAGAAAAATATTTGTTTACTTCTTTTTCTCTGAAAGGGGACACAAACCTGATATTTCTTGTAATATCAAAACTTGAATTTGTATGTGAAGTGGGACTGTGCTTTTCACTTGCCAGCTCAATTTCTTTTAACTTAATTTGAAATTCCTTTTCATCCTTCTCTCTTTGCAATTGCATCTGTCTCTCTCTCTCTCTCCTCTTTCTCAAATTGTAACTGCAATTGTTTCTCTTCTTTCCGTAAATGCATTTGTTCTTTCTGTAATTTCATTTGTTCTTTTTCTTTTTCTAATTGCAGCTGCATTTGTTTCTCTTCTTTATTTTTCTGAAGTTCCAGCTTCCTTAAGTCTAATTCCATCTTGTATTTCAGTTTTAATTCCCTTACTTTTATGTCAGTCTGATACAGACTTACTGACCAAAGCCAAACACTTTTATCGAAAACATTCTTCTCTACCAAATACTGAAATCAAAATGTTTTTTATTTCTTGCTTCGTTAAAGAATCTTTTGCCTCAGAAAGATTATATTTTCTGGCAAGTTCAAGCAACTCATCTCTTTTCAAACTATCTAACTGCTCCTGAGTGGCACTAG
This sequence comes from Megalonaias nervosa, assembly GCA_016617855.1. Classification (NCBI taxonomy): domain Eukaryota; kingdom Metazoa; phylum Mollusca; class Bivalvia; order Unionida; family Unionidae; genus Megalonaias; species Megalonaias nervosa. The sequence goes on from JAECUM010016354.1 coordinate 92,798, forward strand.
AAATAAAATTCTCCACTTTTGATGATATTGTGAAAAAAGCCTGTTGATTCCACTAACAATTTCAAACAAAATATGATATATTCCGAGAACTAGGGGATTTTAAATTTCAAAAAAATAATTTTCTGAAATATTTTAGGCAAAATTCATATACCCCAAAGGACGAGACCCCAATTGCCTTTTGTTACGTGTAGGCTTGTACAAAAGTAACAAAAGAAAAGAGTGAAGTCAACAAGCTTTGCAAATTTAACAAAACAAAAAATATATACAAACCAATTCTGTTGACACGTAATTTGTGATGATATGTATTGTATGTTTTGAAAAATATATTGTTTAATAAAATATGGCAATGTGTATAATTTATTTGAATTTATTAGCAGAGCAAAAGCACAGAAATATGTAGTTTGATGAAGGAAATAATATTATTACTGAGATTAAGAAGTTGCTGGCAAAAGGAACAATATATATATTTTTACTGATTATGATAGAACATACGTAATGTTACAGCTTAACAGAAGTTCAAAACCATTGGACTTGTGAAAATAATTCATAAACGGATTGTTTGATATAATTACAAGTATTAAAGATAAAATATGTATGACTCAGAAAAAAGAAGCAACGGAAATACGGTACGTAAATGTATAGATAAATTTATACAAATTAAACATTGTTAACTTACTATTGATAACAAGCTGACACATATCATTGCAGATGGTTCCTGGTTAATGACATAAAATGAATATATAAAGTGATACTGGGAGATGCAGTTGAATAAAATTTTGAACACTTCGAGATAGAGAATAGTGTAAGGATACTTCACGAGTAGCAGTTGTCACACTAGGGCAAACATGGTCATTTATCCAACACTGCTTTGTTTTAAAACGTACAAAAATGAACGGTGAAAATATTCACGTGTCAAATGGAAAGGATTTAATGATTGTTTTAACAGTTGCGAACGAACTTAAATACTGCGTCGTTGAAAAAGATTATGTAGATTCTAAAGTTTCAAGAACCATATTAATACAAAGTAGAACATATATCTTCATAACTGATAAGTATATTAATATTCTGTACTGTGAAAAACAGTTTTAAAAAATCAATCGATCAAGGTTTGCTCGAATTATAACAACATCCTGATTAACAACAAAATTTGAACCATCGCCAATAACGAAAAAATCTTGGTGGTATCTATTATAATCAGAAAGTTTTGAAGAAATATAAAGACAGTGTTAAAGAAAATTGATCTAATAATTTTCCGCTTTATTTTGTAACGAGCTTTAAAAAGTATAAGTGAAATACTTCACGACTTACAAAAATTAAATGATTTTTTGTTGCAATGCAAATTGTCTGTTTGGTAATCTAGATTACATAACATTAAATATCGAGAGATGACAACTTATTAGAGGAAAATCATTTATAGACTTACTAGAATTAATACCAAGAATAGTCAATAACGTGGAAATATTGACAACCAAATGTTATTTATACACGAAGAATGAGTTCTTTGCCGACATGCAAACAACGACCATTTAAGTATCACTTTGGTAAATATAAACACTGGCTTCATGTGCGCCAAATAAAAGTAAGATATATGGATCAATGGATGTTTAAGAAATAGTAAACGATAGTACCAAGCGAAACAATACTGCAAGTAAGAGAGCGATTCATACAACATACAAACTGGATAGATTTACAAGATGAAAAAGAGAAACACAAATTTCTTAACACATGCTTTCATTGCTCGTCCAAGCAAATATGTTGTCGGTTCTCTAAAATGTTATCTCAGTTTATTAACCCCGTGAATTAAACATGTTTCGGAATCCTTCAACAGTAATCACAACTTATCTTTAACCAGATTGAAAACCTTTCCTGGATCCGTTTTTCTGTCTTTCTGACACAGTATCATGCCTACGTTTAAACTCGTTCGTGGTGAGTCAAGCATAACTTGTCCAGACGTCGTAATAGTTGCCACAATAACAATTCTGCCCATACTGACGCAGTCGTAGAAGAAATTCCATGTCTGTACTTATCATTTACAGACTGAGCCATATAATATGAAATAATAGTATTATACGGTAGACAAATATTTTATTTTGAACAACATTATTAAAGTAATAATAACAGTGTTGAACATCATTGCAAATTTTTTTATGATTTTGATACTATTGAGGAGATTGGTCTTTTTTATATTTGTAACTGTTAAATAAAACACGAAAGAAGCATATCAAGCATATTCATTCCTACTATCGACTGAATAACGACACGATAACTCTTATAACTATCAATTTAATCTCGACACGATAACTTTAATAGATTTTGAATTAAACAAGTCGTTTAAATGTAATTTATTTGGCAATATGTGATCTCTTATTTTATGTAGTTTCCTTTCCGTTTATGAAATAAAGATAAATATATAATGAAAGTCATCACCTAAATCATTATTGTTGCATATTGTACAAACTCTTCGTTTATTTAAATACTTTACCATCTGACCATTATATACTGGTATGCCGTGGTTTGAGATTCTAAATTTAAGTAAATAGAGCAAAATAAATTAAATAATCTTCAATAATGGTCTGTTTTTTAATTTTAAAAAAATCGGTTTCCCTTGCTAAACAAATTTGTGTTTGGATTCAAAGATATGTCAAGTAAACAATTTACTAGGAAAAAGCTGCAAGTACCGAATGAATCTAATCGCACATTCTTCGCAAGCTGATTTTATGTAATGAAACCATTAATTAAGAATTAGTATGTCTTATAGTTCAGAATACTATTATACATGACTTTTGCGTTTTTGTCCTTTTCTTCTTCATTTAGGGTACATCATTATTTGAACGAGTTCAATTTCAATTTATGTGCATATTGTGGTTTACATTTCCCTCTAAAAGGATGCTAGAAGATTTATGTAAAGGATTTCGCAATTTTCAATGTCCCAAGTTTCCGACTATGAGAGCATATATATATTTAGGTACCATGATATTGTCGACTAGTTGTATCTGGAAATCTTCAGGTAGGTCAAGATTCCATATAAACTTTTTAAAACACAGCCTCAGGTTAAATAATCAGCAACTTCAGGTTGTGGCTCTAGTTCGTAAGAGTTAAAAATACAAAAGATGTATAGGCGTTATCATATATGCACCGAAGGAGTTCAAGGTATCGTTGACGAATCAACGTTAACATTACTGGTTTCCATTGTGCGGGGGACCATCGTCTAATGAGCGTTTAAGCCCGAGTCCATTCCACATATAAGACACCTCGAAAATGTTTAGCTGATTTAAACTGATCGATGACGAGGTCTTCTGAGAGCCTAACCTAGTAGATTAAGACATCTGTCTTATCTTATTGTACGACTTGTTCCTAATAACTTTTTCCTTTTTTATGAATTTACAAGACGAATAATCATAGATGTGTGTGTGTTTTCACCAACAACCATTTCAGATGCAGTTCCAACAGCCTCAAATGAAGCTGCTTTTGCAACCACACGTGCCGCACATGCTATCATCGCTGAAAGCCACGCGGGGATGAAATATTCCACCGCTGTTTTGCGCTTGCATCAGCTCTGACCTTTATAATTTTAAAATCACCGAGTTCTTTTCTTGTTTGCTGCATTAAGCTGATTAAGTTGCATTTTGGCTAATCACATCGGGGACAATTCAAGTTAATTTTTCCAGATAAAGTTTCAATGTGATTCACAATCGTCTCTTGTTGGACCCCTCGTTTTTGCACGCTTCTTTGGGCTACGTGATACGATATTATTGCTTAAAAGTGTAACATTTCTCGTTTCTTGATACATAACTCTTTCATTAAAAAGTCAGTTAATTTAAATATAATCCGATATGCTTTAAAGATCGTAACAATTCTGAAATTTATAATAAATTGAACAAATTAGTAAGCATTTAATGTTTTTAAAGGTAACTTGTATTTTAACTGTGAAATTAAATTAACACTATATTCATTTTTGTCTTTACAATTTAAGTTAAAAAAATGTGCATTCAGAGAGTATAATCAACACTGGAAGTGTCAGAAATGATGGTGTATTGATGGCTTTCAAGTGTAATGTTATGGTACAGCAACATTTTCATTTCAAAGTTTAGGTATCAATGTGATATGACACATTGACATAAGGTTATGATGGAAAAAGTCGTTATAATTCACCACAAGTATCTCTTTACTGGTTTCACACTCACAGAGGTTCAATGCTAAACCCCCCGAACCTTGGATAATAGCCTCTCCACAAAGAACAGTATTGTCAGCATACTGTACATGTATGGCTGGACTGGGAGAAAGTTGTTCACATGTTGCTTGCACTTTTATTTTATATTGAAGAGATGCAGAAATATAGGGAGCGAGTTTCAGTTACGGGCAAATTAGCTTACTGGAAGAAACCTAGCAAAAACTCAGTAGAATATAAGGAATTTGAGCAACATAGATTTCCGATCAGCCACGAAACTGAAACAGCTAACAGATAATCCTGTTGCTGATGCCATCCAATCTACACCCTATCGTATCTTGAATTTATCTGCAGTTCCAGCGGCAGGCATATCAGATATGAAACAGATTTTGCAAATATTAGAAGAAAAGAACAAGAAACCTGCCATAATGTCTCTGATTGAACCATTCTGTGAAAAATTTAAACCCCATCCACAAAATGAACACCTGCCATCATCTTTGTTGACCCTTTGAAATGAGAAAACAGATTCAATGTCACTGGAACAGTTGTTAGATTACTGCAGCAAAATTTACATTTACATTAACAAGGAGCAAGTAGTTGCAGTTGAGAAAGAGACCAGATTGCAAAACAAATGCAAACTTTGGCACCATGTTCGAGAAGGCAGAATCACATCCACTACCCTTCATTCTGTCTGCCACACAAATCCTGAAGCACCTTCTATTTCTCTGCTGAAATCCTTAACTTCTGTATCAGTTTCTGTGCAGACACATCAAATGGTATGGGGAGTAAAAATGGAAGACCTGGCTACAGAAAAAATGAAAGAGACACATGATTTATTCTCCATTCACCCATGGGTTTTTTCTGCACCCAGATATGCCGTTCATGGGTTCATCTCCAGATGGGATGGTATCCTGCGTATGTTGTGGGAAAGGTTGCATTGAAATAAAATGCCCATATTCTGCAAAAGACATCAAGATGCCCTTTTAATTAAAATTTCTGCCTTGTTAAAGAAAATGACATTGACGCTATGTAGGACACATCCATATTATACACAACTTACGTGTCACATACATATGTCTGGTAGTGAATACTGTAATTTCATTGTGTGGAAAAAGTCAGAATATATTCATTGAAAGAATTGAGCTAAACACTGCTTTTTGGAATAACGTACTTTCAGAGGCAAAGATTTTTTGCAGTCTGCTCTACTGCTAGAACTGGTTGCAAAATATTTCACAAGAAGAGATGGATCATTACAAATACAAAATGAATCAAAACCACACATCTCTACCACACTTCCATGTGAATCACCAATGAATATTTCACCCACCTACTTAGAATCATCGCAGGCAGAATCGGTTACTAATTGTCAGTCCAATGAAGAGGAGCTGTGGTGTTTCTGCAGAAAACCAGAATATGGGAGAATGATAGCATGCGATAATAAAGGCTGCCTGTACCAGTGGTTTCATTTTGGATGCATTGGACTAAAGCGTGCACCACAAGGTCTATGGTACTGTTTAGAATGCAGGCAGACTAAGCAATTACAAACTAATGGGAAGGCCTCCAAGAACAATAATAAATGAACAATTTCGATAATTATTTGTGTATGTAAAGAATGTATAAATTATATTTTGGCCAAGAAATCAGAAACCTAAATACAATAAATATGTATTATGTACTGTGTAATTCCTTTATCCTTTTCTCAAGACAAGATCGTATAATCTTGTCATAAAGTCATGACACAAACCAATCGTTTGTAAATTGTTTATATTTAAAATGTTCACCTTTTGTATACAGTTTCACAATGTTAATAAAAGAATAAATTATTTTGCACATTTTCTAGGTAAGGACAATGACATGTTTATTTGCATACAATTGGCAATTGTGGCCAACTAAGCAAAGTGACCCACTTTAGACCCACTTTAGATTTATTAATACTTAAAACGCACATACAATATACATGAACGGTCATAAATGTGCAGTTATTTATTGTTTGATTTGATCTTGAAATAAAAATTAGCTATATTTGACACATTACAGTTGTTGACTTTCATATGTAAACCGACACAGCTATTCATACTTTACTACTGATGGACACCACTTTACAAGAGCACTGCACGCAACAACCATTTTGTCCAGTGTTGTTTCTTTTTCTGTAGGAGCAGTGATCAAGTAGTCAATAGGCACAAGCCCATTAAGATACTGTGTACATTTGGCGGAGTATTCAACATGAATTCTTAAATGTGCAAGTTGACGTGTTTTTTCAACATCAATAGCTGGAAGTTGAGGCCTGCCTTTAGTAAATTCAGGTATCTTTACCTCAGCACACCTAAGACAAACACTCTTTGATGTCAAAACCCCTATCTGCCAGCACAAGGTAACCAGGTAGCAAGTTAGAAAGAAAACCACAATTTTCCGTGATGAATTTGTTACTGACACGAGCACCATACACTTTCGATAGAAAACTTATAACCTTTTGTGGAGTAACACTAATTAGAAATTTTGCTGTGTGCCCATGTTTATAATGAGAATACGTCTCAGCCCTTGTTTTCAAGTTTGAAGGTCTTTCAATTTCAGTCTCAGAGCAGTCAATAATTGTTGCTACACGTTTTCTAAATGTCTTGACAAATTCAGTGGGCATAGTCTTTTGCAAGCATTCCCTTTCTGGCCAGTGAACAAATGGCTTTAAACACGTATAATCATCTTTAGCAGTACGTTTGACACTGTAGACACAGACACAAAACAAGTCACCTAGTACTTGGTGTTGCACATTTAGCCTTAGCTTAATTAATACCACAAGTAGCTGCTGGAATTTTGACAGTTTACTTCTTGTTGTTACTGTAAGGAATGGCTCAAGATACTCATATAATATCGTCAAAGTTGCATAATCTGGCAAGCCAGTATAATAAAAAAAAAGCCCATTTGGTCATCACCTTCAAATTTTCTTGCTGACAACTGTATCTTATCAATCTGATTTCTAAGATCCATGTTCTCTACAGTTAATCTGTTAAGCTCAGTTTCTGTTATATCAAGCAGGTGCAGAGAAAGTTCTGTTTCTGTACTTTTTCAGTCTCCGGCAATGAAACATTTTCTTTCATTACATCATGATTTTCAACCATAATGTCTTCTGGAGATCCTTGCTGTCTCATCAGTTTTCGCTTATAACGGTCACTGGACAAGGCTGCTGAGAGACCATGAAAGTAATACTCCATCTTCACAGTGGGTGCCCAGTCAGGGTTGGTAAAGTCGGCTAGCTCAGCTGATCCTCCTGAGTCCAAATCAGAAAACAGCATAATTAAATGTGGTCAGACGATGACATCTTACATTAACAATAACTCTAAAATGTTAACAATGCAAAGGTGTTATAAGTGCATCAGAAACCCACACTTCCATAATTAAACCTAACCCTATATTTAAAAGTTGTGTATCAATGTATGCACAAACAAAACACACAACATTGCATGTACATACATATATACATACACACATACATACATACATACATACATACATACATACATACATACATACATACATACATACATACATGCACACATATACATGCATGCATGCATGCAGGCATGCATGCAAACATACATACATACATACATAAAAAAATACATACATACATACATACATACATACATGCATACACATACATGCATGCATGCAAACATACATACATACATACATACATACATACATACATACATACATGCATACACATACATGCATGCATGCATGCATGCATGCAAACATACATACATACATACATACATACATACATACATACATACATACATACATATCAGATGACAGGCAGATACACAACAATAGTGTAAGTTGTGTATCAATGTATGCACAAACACACACATCATTGCATGTACAGTATATTAATCTTAAACTTGAAATAACAAAGAAAAGTATATTGATATTATGTGTATCAACATTATGCACACTTTCGCCATCAGTTTATGCCGAACCACTTATCTGAGAGAACTTTAGGTATATAATGGAATATATGGATTTTGTGTCATTTAACATACCTGAAATAAAGTGGTCAGAGAAACTCTATGCCATGGCTTCACAGTATTTGAGTTGATTGTCTTTCTGTTTATTCTGCGTATCCATTCTTGCCGTCTTCTTTCACTCAACGTCTTTTTGTCTTTGTGCTTCCTAAGCACCGGTATAACAAAAAATCTTTTGTCCAGATTTTTATGTTGTTATTTCTACAACCAACTACGATACAATCGCATACCATTTTCAATATAGCTTCTTTAAATATAACTTGAATATTTTAAATCAAGACCACTGTCTAAACCACTCTTGTGTATAAGTTTGTGGATCACGTGACCCCACGTAAAGATTGGTTCGCAGAATCGGTGACGCGTTATGAAAACCCTAATATTGTCTTTGGCCAAACTGACTATAATCCGGCATAAATGATACAACTTGCCCATCCCTCACCCTATTCGATCCCACAGCTTGAATCCACTTTTTTTTCTGGTAAACAGGGTCTTTCGGAAAAAGAAAGAACCCTTTTTCCCCATCATCACTCTCTTGGTTACATCCATATGCAACACAGTGCACCATATTTGCTGTACAAAAGCACGATCGTAAGATATATCACATAAACATTTACTTGGGGAAATTAAACACTTGAATGACTAGGTTGAATAGAAAGGATAAATATACATCATATCCGTTTTTGGCACGCGGAAACCTCCGATTGCCGAATAATTTTTTCATTCAAAAAAGCGGATTTTTAAGTTTAATTAAACATTTTTATGGTGTGCATACATAACAAATGAGTTTTGTTTATGACCATAATAATATCACACATTTGTACAGTGTAGGTGGCCAGTGACCTTTAAAGGAATCAATGTGCAAGGTTAATGAAAATGATATAGACCTACTTTGTTTTCGTTTCCTTCACTGGTCAGAGACAGACCTAGAAAATATATGTGGCAAAAGTGAAATTAGAATTACAGTGGGATTGGTATTTAAACTCTTCCCGAACCTGTGCCTGAATCCCTAATGACAAATAAACAAGGTTCAACAGTCACTTATTTTGCGCATCATATCAAAGAAACAAAGAAACGTCAAAGGAGAATCAGTGTACCTATTGCCTGGGAAATATAATTGGCTCTATAACCATGAAAGAGCTTTCTGAAGGTGAAATTTGGTGCTGTGATAGATTAGGGATATTTCCTCTCTTTTTATCTTTTTTTTAAATCCAAAGTAAAAATGTCTATGTCACTTTCAATTGATTCAGAAATAAAAGGTCAATGCACAGTATATACTTTTGAAACAACTTCTATTAGAGAAAACTACAACAAGAAACCAAGCTGGATTCAGGTTGTCTCCAAATCTGAATTATCAAGTCCTATGTATTTGTGTTTTTGGATTTTTAACGTAGCTTTAACAATTGTAGTCATATCGCTTCGATGTCTGCAGTGTGGTTTATAGAGATGCCTAGCACTGGGGCATCATGCCGCAGACATGTATGTAGCATCATGTCCCATCCAGTCACATTGTCCTGACACCAGGCCGACCTAACTCTTATGATCGTTTAAAATGGAAAAATGGAATTGTTACAATTCTATGGTAATAACAAAGTAATACGAAAAGCAAAAACAAGAAGTTTAATAAAAGTCAGCAAATAATTTATTTCCTTGAATACAAAATGAAAATTAAAAATAACTTGCAGTAATCTTAATCAAATCTCAAATAACCCTAGAAATTCTATCGCAAGTCCAAAAGTATAGATTGTGTTCAGAACGAATTCCAATATTGAATGTGCTGATGTGCGAACAGTCTTTGATGTATCACAGTGATATAATCCAGAATGTCCTAGAATGAATTCAAAATAAATCCAAAATGGTGATTTAGTCCAAAATGTCAATGAGCAGTTTGTAATTCCAATAAATAATTTTTAAGTAAATAATTGCTCTGAATAGAACTACGTAATGTTGGAACGAACTAATTTTATTGACCTCAAACTTTTATACAAACCCAAGACACAATAAGAAGATAAGGATGTGGGCCATCATCCCATCAGATTGGCAAACAAGTAGGTGTTCCCCAGTTCTTTCATGCAAGTATGCATGTCTTTGTTGTTCACTTTCACTTTACATATACGCTTGTAACCGTTTATTAATGATATTGGGTATATTATTAAAGGACCGATTGACTTACAACCGTTTGTTAATCATACTGGGTACATTATTAAAGGCCAGTTGACTTACAACCGTCTATTAATGATATTAGATACATTATTAATGGCCAGTTCAGTTACAAGCGTTTATTGATGTTAATGAGTACCGGCTGTCTTACAACCACTTATTAATATTACCAGGTACCTTAATTTAAAAACTGGTTGGTTTCTCTCTACATACTGGGATGGTGCTAGAAACCGACAGTTGAATATATTGATTCCCTAAATAATACCATAACTATCTAGAAAATTGCGATTGAATTATATATGTTTTAATTGCCCAAGACTACGAATTAAAATGTTCATTATGAAATCTTAAATTTATTAACTTCCATGTTCTTAAAACTTATGACAAAATAGCCTTCCTTTTGTAGCTAAATGTATCACAGGCAATAACATAAAATCAATTAGGTCATTGGTCTGGCTTGCTGCGCACCATATAAAATATTTGTCCCAAGCTGTTAAATACTGCTTGCCAAGAGGCTTAACTCTATTCTTATATTTCTTGAAAGTTTGGACCATGTTTTAAAAGTTACATCGGAGATTTTCGAAACTAAATTTAATCGCATCAGCTATCTACCGAATGCAAACTACGATGTTTATGTTAATTAAAATAAATTGTCCTTTTTGCTTTTATGAATAATTCCATTCCAGATATATTTAAAAGAAGTAATGAATTTGGGTGCATATGAAACTTGCCTGGTGAATTTGTTAATGCCAGAAATAGATGATTTAATTTTGATACCGCTAGACTTTTAACGATTTCATCTAGCAAGCTGGTTAAACATTCTTCTATATAATTGCAGGAGTTAATTTCTAATTTCTTCTATTTTATAACAGCAATTTAATTTTAACGTTTCTGAAAGATATGTACAAAATGTAACTCCCACTGCTGCAAAAGTTATAAATTTTCAAGAAGATTTAATTCTTCATGTAGTTTCAGTTGACCCTTCGCATACTCACCAACCGAATAATGTTTGTCTTTGCAATCTTAACTCTTATGCAATGGAGTTTGCATGGAAATTTACAAGAATTATTGCTCTGTACTATTTTCTCTTTTCTAAGGCTTCTAAAGAAAGTGATGTATCATCCGCATTTTGTAAAATTAAATGACCTGTTTCTCTGTTTTTGTTGCCTTTTATCTCAGGATTTGTTTCAATCACATGAGCAAAAATTTCAGAATAAAGAATGAATATGCAATGCAAAGGATCACCCAGTATATGTCCACAGCAGATCAGAAACCAAGATAAACATTGACAAAACCGTTGAATAATATTACTTTGAAACTGTACGGAGCCAATGCCCATAAAAACTCTCCACAAAAAAGGAAGATAACACCATTGTCTAATTGACCAAATAAATACAGTGAGAGGATTTCTCGAAAAACAAAAAGAGTGAAAGGTTTCTCGAAAGTAAGCAAAAGAGTGAAAGGGTTTCTTGAAAAAAAAACGAAGGAGTGAACTTGTTTCTCGAAACCAACCAAATGAAATAGAAAGGGAATGAAACTTTTCTGAGTATGGTATATAATATCATGATGTCCTCTACTTTTGCCTATTTAGTTACTTTTTACCCAATTTTTCGACGACCAACAAAAGGACAGTTTCAATATTTTAAGTGGTAGAGTCAACTGAAGTACTTACGCTAGAAATATATAGATATTGTTTCTCATCGATAATTAATCGACTAACCATAACTTTTCTAGACGTTTACAAAATGTTGATATGTAGGTCTACTTATTGTTTTATTTTAAAAAATGTATTGTTGTTTTATGAACAATATGGGGTTGAGACAAGTTAACTAGCTCATTTAGGTCTTTTCCCAAAACATACAGAACTGATTCATAGATGACATTGATAGTACACAAAATCAAGCATATCTGAAAACTACGTCAAAAATTACAAGACATAACATTCCAAAACCAAAACAGAAGCAATATACGTCTATAATTAAGCATATCAACAGCTAATAGGAGACCGCGTGAGGGGGAGAAAGAGTGACAATATGATGAAAAGAAACAAGAGGGATGGAAGACGTTACACTTATTTCAACCACTGTTGTACATTTTGTTTATTCGTAGATATGATACCTAGAGCATAATTGTAAATACTAAAGTACTAAACACGTCTAGGATAACACCTAGACAATAATTGTAAGTACTAAACATGTCTCATAATCAAGTACCTAGAACATCATTGTAAGTACTAAGCACGTCTTGTTATGTGAATATATTTACCAACATACAGGAATATTGCAGAGTTTGTTTATTTATTTCGACGTCACCTTTCAGTAATAAATACAGAGACATATAAGGAGTGTGTCGAAGAATAGGGTGAACTAGGTCTACTTGTACAAATGTAATTTGCAGGAGAGAGAAAGCTATGGAATATTAGAGCTCCGGTCTCTCTCTCTCTCTCTCTCTTCTCTCTCTCTCTCTCTGGATCATTTTAGATTTTGTTATTGATTAAACCTTTAGCTATATATTTTTTTTTCTATTATTTTATGGTAAATTAAGTATCGCCAGCCACAAAAAGTTTGTATTGTTCAAAGTACCTCTTAAGTACATAGAGACTTCAATGTCCGATACAGTAAGCTTGTTGTAGTTGGTACCGAATAACTGGGCCAGAATTTGGCAGCATGTACACAACAAAGTGATCAACGCATTTGCGTCAAAGATATATCGATAGTGTACGCTCCATGTGGAAGTAAATGAACGTGACTTGTTTTTCTCTTAAAACGTGTAACTTACCATCATCCATTGACGGATCACATAGGTTTAACTTCCAGTGAATTTGATGTAAATCAAAGGATCGAATTATTTCTGAATCTCATTTTGGGAAGAGGACGTTTCTAATAACGTCACATATTGAAGGACGCGTCATTAAAGGTATTGTGCAACTAATGCCATGCAATTTTTTGTAACTTTCAACACACGGCTGACAAAAAATAAAAAACTTATTTGTTACTTTTTCATTCATAGAGTGCCAGAAAGCCTACAATACTGCTTTTAGATTTTGTAATGAATAGTTAGATGTCTACTTAATACTAAACGAATGGATGTGGAAATTTTCAAATCCAAATTTTCACACACGGTACCTTGTTTACCTACAGTTAACTTCACTCCAAATGGTACTCTTGATTTTATGGAAACGTCCCTGCAAGTTGATATCTGCAACATTCTGACATAAACGCCTGCTCTCATTAAACTACTACATAACATCTTTGCCTCATTTTATGTCTCGGGAAAATCTGCAAATTGAAATAACGACAAATTTTAAGCAATGTTTTCAATCTATTTTGAAAAATATTGAACAATATATATCAAAGCAGTACAATTAGATAGTGGGTATTGAATTATTTTCGTGATACCTATAGTTGGCAAGATGCAAAAGCTTCATTTGTATTGAAAAAAACAAAACAAACGAGATTGGTAACAAAACGTCTGAAGTGAAACGATCATAGGAACTGAATCGAGCAAATCCGAAGTACATACAATTCGCAGTCGTACGTATTTATTATCTAGTTAGGAATACCATGATTTAAAATAAAAGAGTGATTTTGTTTGTTTCGAAAAGGTGAAAAATATTATATTCTCGCATCGTCTCATACATTTTTCGTACAATAGTACATTCTTTCCTCAGATATAATATTAACTGAATTTTGGAACAAGGTAGAGTGTAAATATCGTTTAAATTTGATGCTAAATAATTGATCTGACACTCTATCCACACATTCAAAAATTACAGTGCAAAATAGAAATAACGTTAATTTTTGAAAGAGAGATAACTCCGCACCTCGTGAATGACGGACTAGTTAGTATTTCGGTGCACTGTTTCACTAAAAGGTCTATATCATACCAATTAACTCAGTTAATTTTAATGACCTTGTCATTATCTCATTATACAGAGATTTTTAAACTAATTCCAATTGTAGATTTTGAAACAGAAGGTTAGGTATGGGTCTTACTCTACAGTAAACTAATGATTTCAAAAATATTTATACTTTTAATGACCATACTGATTTTAAAACAAAATTAAGTATTTACCTTGTGCGTTGAAAACAAACTGTACCCACATGAGCTTGTATTGAGATATATTTTATTTTTATTTAATAATTTATTACTTTCTCAAAGGATGTAAGAACCGAACCGTAGATCGCGCTTCAGTATCTTAAAACGAAAATCGATAACTAACAAATGCTTTCCACTGTTTTTCAATGAGCTGCTGGATTACAGCTCTCACAGTTTTAAGAAAATTGGCTTTGTAGATTCAATGATGTGATTTGCCTTTAATAGTATATTTTTGTCTCTTGCGGTCTGCTTGCAGCCTGGGCCCTACCGGTAATATTCGGGCATTACTTAAAACAAAAATTTGATTAATCGATTTTTGCTCTTGTCCTACGTCCGAGATTGGTTGTAAAGTATTGGCCTCATGGGTTGTGTGACTTTAATTGTCTCTTGTTCAATACTTTTCTGATTAAAAAAAAAAAAAAAATAGCTCTGCGTAATACAGGTGGCGCTCACCAGTTATTATGTACTTTTGAGAGAGTGATGTATGTAAGGTGAAGTTTTTTGCATTTAAAACATGCACAGTGGTGAGAATGTTGGCATACCTCTATGCTACTTTCATGTAATATGGATTATATTATTGCGATACAGTAAAAGATTGTTAGCACATCATAACACTCCAGGCCATTTGCATATTATTATGTTCGTGACTACTAGCACATCAACGCATTCAATAACGGAATTTCATACATTTGGATATGTGATAGTATTTTTAGCACTGCTCGGAATTAAATTCACAATATTGTAAATTCTTTTTAAATTTTCACTTTGTATTCAAAAGAAATAAATTATTTTTGAATTTTACAAAAACGTTCATGGTTTTCGATCTTTTCTGTTATTTAATTTAAAGCCGTAGAGACGTAAAAGGAGGGTAAAGATTAAACTATGCTTTACTATATGTGTAAATATAAATATAACTGTTCTCTGTTAATTTTTCTGCGTAGTATCTTTGCATTTAAGCTCCTTGATGAAGTTATAGGCTCCAAATTTTGCCATTAATTTGACAGATAACATCTCAATAATCCGTCATTCTTTTGTTATCGGTTCCGTTCATCCCTCTAGCCTTCAGATATAAAAGATCAAAAGAATGTAGATTAAATATGTAGCATGTTTAAAATGCCTTGTGCCTAAATGATTAACCCAGTAATGTTAGAATTAGACAACCAAATTTACGATAATCCGCATTTTGTTCTTTAAAACCCCAAGATTTCCCTTCTCCCCTCCACGAAATTAATCATCCACTATGGGGTTACAGCAGTCTGGCATTAATCGTGTTTAACATACACAAAAACTGTTTGAATTCAGTTTCCAAGATGAATATTTTGGTGCCGTTTAATATTGCCTTTACTGGTTTTCGGTAATTTGATTATGTAACTGTTTTCAGATATACTAATATGGCTCTGAGTACACTAACATTCAAATTTGATCGCTTGGATTCCATCATACTTGTTATTTTCATCAAACAACTATTTCTATTTGATTATCGTTATTTAATCCGAAGACATCAGAACTTTGAAATGTCTTTATTTGTGAAATGTACATTCCAGGTGATGAATTTCTTATGTTTCAATGTGCACCTCAGTTCAGTATTTTCTTATATGTTTTTGAATGTACAATGGTTTTCATACGTTTTTATATGCTTGTGTGCATTCCAGTTGAGGAGGATTTTTTTAAATATGTTTCTGAGTTTGCACTCCCGGGCGGAGGCTCATATCTTTCAGTGTGCAAATCCATATGAGCAGATCCGTATATGTTTGAAGGTACTATCCAGTTGAAGAGTTTGCAGTCTACTTTATGTGCACTCCAATTGAGATGTTTCCCATACTTTTGAATATGCAAACAGCTACTTATCATTTTTCACAGATAAATTAACTTAGATATTAAATATAAAGTTGGTGATAACACAATACAATTTAGGTTATCTATGCAGGAGTGTGCACTCCACTTGATGACGTTCTGAAGAGTATCTTATCTGTTTCGTATATGTTGGAGTGTTTCTTGCAGCATATGAGTAACACATAAATGTGTCTGCACATCTGTTGAGGAGCTTCTTTTCTGTTTCAGCGTTGCATCCAGTTCAGGATGTTCTTATATGTTTGAATATACATTCCAGATGTTTACGTTCGAATATGTTAGAGTTTGCCATATATTTGAGGAATTTTTTTTATCTGTCTGAGTGTGCAATCCAGTTAAGGAGTTTTGTGTCTGTTTGAGTGCGTAAGCCATTTTAATAAATACTTTTCCAGGTCCTCGGGGATCTAGCAAGTTAGCAATTGCAGTAGTGAACGCAGTGGTGAACGGTAATAAAACAGCTCATGGGATCATGGAATCAAATTCATGTACACTTGCAATCATATATCTATCCTAATGTATCTCCTAGCAATTGGTACGTGCCTAATACGTGCAATGTATAAATGAAAACCCCCGTGTCTTATTGAATTTGCCTTACACGTCTTTTTCTAATGAAATGAATGATAAATTACTTTACCCAACCACAAGTTCTGGTTACAATTCCCATTTCCATTACAATTCACGGTGCCGAAATTAATTACTAAGAAGAATCAAATTTAACCAAATGCTACTATTTTTTCTAGCATAAGACTGCGAGGTGTTGCTTGCGTCAAGAGCGTTCTTGGACTGGAATACAAATTTCATTAGGCAATATTTTGGAAACAGTTCTATGCGTTATATTTTACAATAAACGTAGTCTTATGCCAGAGTTGAATATAAACAATAGCCTCACAAACAAGAGAAATATATTGATAAAAAATCTAAAATTACAAATTTCATTAAGAAACTTTCTCGGAACTGTTCTGCGGTTTATATCCTACAAATTGCATGATCTTATGTCAGAGTGATAAATAAATGATCTCCTTACAAACAGAAGATTGATAATAAAACTTTCACTGACTGACTGTAAATGCTACTCTGCAGGCTATGTTACATTTTAATGAAAATGCTGGAGACCTAACGTCTTTTCATGAGGTTACTCTCCATAGTCGTCATCAAAATGTTCTTATATATACGTATGTTATTTGTTGAGACTCAGACTTTGCGATGAAATATGCAGAATAGAGACTTATTCATCTCTTACGATCAAGAAAAAAATTTTAATATCTGTCTTGCTGAATATCTTATTGTAAGAATATCCCAAAATTCTGCTTAAGATAACAGATGTCGTTATGGTCCATCGTTTTCTAGGTCAATATAAAATATAAAAGTGATGACATTTTGGTCAAAGTTAATTGTAGTTCTTACATTGATGTTGTCACCATCTTCAGCGACACCTGGAAAGATCACTTAGAGACAATTCAGAAATTCTTTGACGGACTCACTGTTACAATTAATTTGTCCAAAAGTGACTTGTACTGTGCTTGTGTTACATTTCTAGGATATATTGTTGGACTCAGACCAAATGAACCTATTCTTGTATCATGTTTGCAGCATAATGCCATAGTGCTAGACATCACTGTAAACTGTCACACTGCAGACATCGTAGCCATATGGCTGAAAATTTGTTAAAGCTATGTTAAGAATCAAAATCACACACACACACACACACACACACACACACACACACACACACACACACTTTGTTAAGACTGCATTATAATCATAGTAATAGTCACTTTGTTGACACTGTTGCATAATGGCAAAAGCATTTTTGCTAGCCCTGCGTTAATAAATGCGGTGTATATAAAAGCATTTTCGGATTTGTTATTTGTATAACAAACCGGTACACCTTAGCCTACGTTTTTTCCCTAAACCAAGAAAACAGTTTGTATCTAGGCACTTTAAATTTGAAAGTTTAGAAATGCATAGAAAATTCATAGGAAAGTTCACAGAGATATTATTGATATTGATAAACTGCTCTGAACCGTTTTTAAATTTCAACAATAACGGCCAAATACGAGCAATACTTTACCACCAGAAGGCGTAAAAAAATCCCTAAAATATATGTGTAATATG
>JAECUM010016356.1:0-74391 GCA_016617855.1 Megalonaias nervosa
TGTGAAGCGGAAAATATAATATTACACATGTCCACATGTTTAACATGATTGTATGTATAAGGAAGTTGGGAATTTAACAAGAGTCC
Source organism: Megalonaias nervosa (assembly GCA_016617855.1). NCBI lineage: Eukaryota > Metazoa > Mollusca > Bivalvia > Unionida > Unionidae > Megalonaias > Megalonaias nervosa. The sequence goes on from JAECUM010016356.1 coordinate 87, forward strand.
GCCATTTTTTTAAGATTTATAGGGACAAAGGGAAATGCGTTTCTAAAACTACACCTACTATCCAACACGACGTTTGTAGTGACCAATATCAAGTAATCTACTATCCAACACGCCGCTTTGAGCAACCACCACCAATTTACAAACCAATGAAAAAAGTAGGAATATATACACACCTATACAATCAACTCGCTGTTTGTAGTGACCATCACCAGATTTAATAACCAACGAAAGGGTAGGAATATACATGTATACATATGCTATGCCATCAACACGCCATTTGTAGGGGACCAATATCAAGTTTTCTAATGAACGAAAAGACTAAAAATATATACACACTCTATCCTTAGCACGTCATTTGTAGTGACCACCACACACTCATCTACTGACCACAAAGGGAAGGAGATTAATAAATAAAGTAAAATTGGTATACCCCTATAATTTCCCTACCATCCCCTTTCAATAAAAACTACCATCCCAGTTACCCTTATAATACTCATAACCCTATTAATGACGAGCAAGGCGAGAAAAGAGGCAAATGGAGAGAAGAAAGAAAACACTTAATTACAGGCGTTATCTTACTGTTACAATCAAAGCACAAATATATTAATTGTTGTAAATCCTGTATGAAGAAAAATGTGAATTTTTGTTATGCTGTATTTCGGGGGGGGGGGGTGTCATCGATTTACATTTTTTCACTAAACGTGACTATTCACTATCACTTGATAAACGTATTCGCAACAAGGTTTCTTTCAAAAATATTCAGTGTACAGTGAAGCAAATTTCATTTGTCAGTTTCTTACAAATTTACGTTGTTTTGTTTTTTTTTTCTCTTTCTTCCAAATTATCAAATGAAGTCAGAATTTGGTATGAAGTAACGTTTTCATGCAAGGTTGTGACAACGAACTTATGCATCATACGTAATAAACAGGATGTGCAACACCCAAGTAAATAAAGTCTTTCAGGTGTCAGTGAGTGAAGCAGGTACTACACATCGTCTCTGATCATAGTATCAAGGTTGATAAATATTCATAAATATTCATGTTATTTGATTGAATATGTTTTTAAAAGGTTAAGACAGTCAAAGCTAATTACATCCCGTTCCTGAGTTGTTTTTTTTAAAAAAAAAAAACAAAAAACAAACACCCAACGGCCATTTTTTCAGGTCCATCTCTCCCGAAAAGAGACTACTCAATGTTTGCCAAAATCAATTAAAACTCAGAATTCCTTTTCCCATGATGGACGTGTGTGAATGCGTGAGAGTAGATCCTTATTATCAAAATCAAAACCAAGAGACACTTACGTTTTTCTTTCTGGTAAATTCTTTGGTACAAATTTACAATCCAATTCATAACACATCACTTTAAAAAGTTCATGTTTCTTCTTCTTTGTCTTTTCACTCTCCTTCTTTTGAATTTCTTCACTGTCGCAGGTTTTTCCTTTTCTTCCTCACTTTCTTCTCGTCTTCTTTTCTACTCACTGAAGACCAGTGTCCATTTTTCTTGACGATGATTAAAGGATCATGACTTTTGTCTCTTTTGACGCTTGTCTTGCTTTTTTGACGTTGTGGGCATTCTGAAAACCAATGTCCTTTCTTCTTACAGATATAGCAAGTATCTTGACTTTTATCTCGAAAGAACGGGGAGTAGTCCGTCGGCTTCTCTGAAGAAAACTTTCGTATGACACCTCGCAAAGCTCTGATCAGAAGTTCGATCTGTGTTGGCTCTTCCATCTTTCTGGTCGGATTGAGAGTGAAATGAATACTTTGATGAAGACTCTGACCCTTTATAGGGAATACACTGGCCTTACATGGATATAAAGGGGACCATGGCGTTTAAAATGTAGTAATTCGACTTTTTGTACTTACGATGAAACGATCGCATCATTTTGTGGAGAAAGGAGAAGAAAGTAAGAGGCAGAAACGTGACCTATTGCCTCACACAGTAGCTGAAAAAGTCTTGGCTCAAACCCATGCCAGCGATTCGAAGATGACATCCGTGAGCCAGAATCCAGACCCAGAGAGTCTTCGTCAAACCAAAGTCCACCACCAGTAACCACTCAAAAGTACTACCACATTCGAGAGATGGACAAACGCTCCTCTAGAAAATTTAGAACCACGCCCTTCACGTACACGGTGAAGTTTAAAGATTTCAAGTCCGACGTACCGTTAGAGAAAGCAGAAGAGTTCATCAACGATGTATGGGATTTTTTGTTAACCACACTGAAACGACAATGTGAAGCAAAAGAAGACGATCGATTGATACTTTCCATTTATCACGACAGTCTGAAGTCCCCCGTTTGAATAGAGTTTAGCAGGCCATCAAAACTGACACCTTCTAAAGTCATCGACACGATTCAACACGTACAGCAGTCCAATGACAACCTTCACATCAGCTATGGAAAAGCGACACTGTTCATGACCAACGTTTCTCTTCCCAAAGGGACCAGACAACGCGGAAAGTGTTATTGGTGGATGACCTTCGCAGCATCAAGCGCAGCATTGTCCAAATTAATAACACTCAAGACAAGATGTGTTTACCCCGTGCCATCGTGGTGGGACGAACGTATGCCGACAAGAATGACACGACAGAATGGAAAAGAGCCTGGAAAATTATTCGACAATCGGACCGAGCCAAACAACGAAGAGAAGCAGAACTCCTTTACAGCAACCTGGCCTATCTAAAGACACACCCTGTGACATTCCTGAAATCCAAAAATTGCAAGACGTCTTGGCTCTACGCTACACATTAAAAGTACACCATCAAGTAGTGCGCGAACCTCTGTTGTTTCGAGGCAACAATTTCAAAGACGGAAAATAAAATCACGTCTATCGTCACGATGAACATTTCGATGCCATTACCAGTATCACCGGATTCCTTGGATACGTTTTATTATTGTGAGAAATGTGACTATGGCTATAACAATCGAGAGCAACACAAGCATTGTGGATCGAAATGTGAGGGATGTTAGGCCTCTAAACCCTGTCTTGACGAACGACAACAACGAGTGCATTGCCCAACTTGTCAGCGAACTTTTGTCAGCTCTACCTGTTACCAACAACAACAAAAGACGCAAGGTTCACAGCAGAAAAGTGTTTGCAAACTCCTGAGATTGTGCCTTACTTGTGGACAAGGCATACGTACCAAAAGTGCTAAGGCACACTTATGTCGTGGAAAGAAACGATGTCCCATTTGTCGCCAAATCGTGGACTTGGAACATGAATACTACATTCAAAAATAGCAACCCAAATAGGAAGAGGAGGAAGATGACAGCAGAAGAAATGGAACTTCATCTTTTTTAATTTTGAATGCATGAAAGAGACCGGTATTCACATTCCTAATTTCTGCGAGGCTCATCGATCGTGCGAGAAGTACATCCAAGAACCAATTTTTAGTCATTGTCCTCACTGCAGCAAGATTACTGAAGGACGTGAAAAAATCTTTCGAGGACCTAACACGCTGGCCGATTTTGCCCAATGGATCTTTAACCCCATCGACGAGACGTGGAGCCAGGAGGACATCGAAGGTTAGGGAGATTGTCATCACCATGCCATGGTGATGGCTCACAATTTCTCGGGATTCGATGTACAATATCTTCTGAAATAGTATACAGAACAAAACATTGAACGTCCTAAAGTCACCTTGAACGGAGCCAAAATCATTTTCATGCAAGTGGGACAAGTGCGGTTTAAAGATTCGATGAGCTACTTGGCCATGCCATTGAGCCGAATGCCTAAAACGTTTGGAATGACAGAAATGGGCAAAGGCTATTTTTCGCACTTTTTCAATACCGAAGTCAATCAACACGCCTTTCTACCCCATTTGCCTGATGCTCACTACTACAACCGCGACAACACGCGCACAGAACAACGAGAAGCTTTCTATGCTTGGTACCACACTCACGCCTCGGACCCCTTCGACTTTCAAGAAGAAATGTTAAACTATTGTCGTTGTGACGTGGACATTCAACGTTGTTGCTGTGGAAAATTTCAAGAACTGATTATGGAACACGGAGAGATCGATCATTTGAAAAGAGCCTGCACCATTGCCAAAGCGTGTTCCTTAGTGTACCGCCAACATTTTGTGCCCGAGGACACCCTGGCTGTCATCCGCCCTCAAACGACCACTTTTGTCACACGTCAATATTCGGTCAAAGCCCTATTCTGGTTACATTACTTGTGCGACCAGGACGACAAATGAATCCATCATGCCCGAAACGGAGGAGGTGAAAAGACCATCGGAACATATTTGGTGGATGGCTGGGACTTAGAAAACCCCAAGATCTTGTACAAGTTTAACGGTTGCTTATTTCACGGATGTCCCATCTGTTACCCTCAACGTGACACTAAAAGTCAGTTTTTACAACGTACCATGGAAGACTTGTAAAAGACCACTTGTCAGCGGCGCTTGAAGTTAGAACAGCAAGGATACCAAGTGGTGGAAATGTGGGAACACGAGTACGATCACCGTTTGAAAGCCGATCCCGAGTTAAACGCATCGTGGAAAGTTACAAGCTGGTGGACCCTCTGAACCCGCGGGATAGTTTGTACGGAGGACGGACGAATGCCACCTGTTTGCTGTACCACGCCAACGAGGAGAAAGGAGAAGAAATCAAATACTTGGACGTGTGTTCACTCTATCCTTACGTGTGCAAATATTTTCACTTTTTCCGCAGGACACCCACAATTACTGACGAAACACATTGACCTGGACAACATTGGACAATACGAAGAATTGATCAAATGCAAAGTCTTGCCTCCCATGGACTTGTACCATCCCATTTTACCTCACCATTGCCAAGGAAAACAGATGTTTCCCTTGTGCCGTACTTGTGCCGAAACGTGCAACCAAGACCAACTTTGTCATCACACCCAGGAAGAACGCGCCTTGACAGGAACGTGGGTCAGCGTGAAATTGTTCAAAGCTCTGGACCTGGGATACCAAATGTTAGAAGTGTACGAAATTTACCACTTTCCCAAGATAGAACAGTACCAAAAGGGTGAAGAGACTCAAGCATTTTCGCAGACTACGTGGATGCCTTTTTGAAACTGAAACAAGAAGCCAGCGGCTATCCGTCCTGGTGCCACACTCCCGAAGACCAAAAGAAATTCAAAGAGAAAGACTTGGAGCAGGAAGGAATCACTTTAGACCACGTGGAGCAAAACGAAGGAAGGCGGTCGTTTGCCAAAGTGATGTTAAAGTGCTTGTGGGGCAAAATGGCACAACGACCGTGTTTACCCAAAACGGAGTATTTGTCCGATCCTTCCCGCTACTTCCAGATGATTCACAACAAACCCAAATACATGAAACATGTGCTCGTCCTTCGTTAAGACTTGATCCAAATCAGTTACGAAGAAGAACTTGAGTTTGTACAAGCTGACGAATTTGGAAATGTCAGAATTGCGGCTTACGTGACAGCACATGCTAGCTTAAAATTATATTAAGCGTTATAACTGTTAGGAGATCGTGTGCTGTATTTTAATACGGACAGTTGCATCTACATCGATCGCCTGGGTCAACCTCATCCTGACATCGAAAGAGACCGTTTAGGAGCCTGGACGGACGAGCACCCCAATGACAAGATTCTAAGTTTTGCAAGTGGCGGTCCCAAACTTTACGGCTACGAGTACCGGGATCCCCAAGGAAAAGTGCACACCGAGTGTAAATTGAAAGGATTGACTCTCGCACCAGTCAAGTGGTGAACTTTGTGGTATTGAAAGAAGCCTTGCAGTCTGGAGAGGATCTAGATTTTTTAAAGTGACCACCTACCAATCTCACAAGATTGCACGTTTAGCCACACACCAAATTGTCAGTCGGCCTTTGGAAAAAGTGTATCAGATTGTGTATCAGAAGCGAGTGCCACTTCACTTTGCCGTACGGACAGACTGGTGTAAAAAAATGGTTCCAAGATGATAGCCACTAACAAGAAGGATGACTTCGACAAAGCAAGAATCGATCGAGGGACCCACTGAGAACTCCAAGTTCAAAAAATACAATTTTCCTGTCTTCTTGCCTGACTATTGTGATTGTGCCAGTCGATTGGAAACGTTTAAAAATTTGCCCACGGGTAGTAAATTAGTACCTACTTCGAATGTTTTAGCTAGAACAGGATTTGTCTACTTGAGACCTGAGACTGGATTGGGATACGAAGTACAGTGTTTCAGTTGTGGTCTGAGGTTTCGTATTGATCGATGTATCTATAAAGATTCAGCTATTCTGAAACATACGCGATGGTCTCCGCACTGTTGTTACCTTTCTATAGTCTTTCCACCCATCACACTACGGTACATTTATGACAATACCATAGAGAAGGTAATACCGTTGTCCAGGAAGAAAAAAAGGAAGACTTCCAAAACTAGTCATAAAAAAGGATAGATTTACATGCTCGAGACTTCATTACGACTAATTTAAAAAGGAAAAAAAGCCCAAGAATGATAGCTCATTGTAAGTACAAACGCCATGCGAGAAAGATGAATCCTTTTAAACAGACACTATTCAAGTTCGGTGATTCTCAAGTGGAGTGCGATGCTGTACTTTGCGATGGCAGGGATGCCTTACGCTATGACCTCAGCGATTCAGTACCACATCATGGGAACTTTGCTATGACTACCACAACACCTACCATGGAAAGTGATGCTATGCGTGTCATACCTGACGGATGCGAAAGCGGTGCCACTCGTTATCTTGGACTTTTATCTTGTTTCTATTGTCGATGTCATCCTCCACGTGAAACCATGCGACTACCATCCTACGGATGTCACCCATGCCTGAGCAAACTACTGCGTGTTTCATCGTACCCCTCATAGAAATGAACCTGTGAAAGAAGAATATTCGTTCCCTATGCGTTTGTCTGAATACTGCAACTTTGAAAGTCGATTCCAAAGATTCCAAGGAAAATGGCCTATATATCTGGGAGGACCTACGCCGGATGAATTAGCCAGAGCCGGATTTATCTACTTCCTAGAAGGTGATAAAGTCAAGTGCTTCAGTTGTAGTGTGTCACTTCACCAGTGGGAACAGAAAGATTCCGAATACCTGGAACATACTCGATGATCTCCGGACTGTCACTACCTACCTTTAGTGGGATGGCTTCAGTAATCTCTGGATGGATACTTTACAAGAGAACATTTGTTGTTTGCCTATGGAGCTGAGAACGCATTTACCGAGAGTTTGTCAAATACAAGTTCAACGCGAAAAACAATTTCTTCCGTTACGTCACCAGTGGTTTAACCACTGGTACCTGAATGCTATAAGAGTACTGATTCATTTGAAAGTGTTCCAGTGCTCAGACATTGTTCAACTAACCGAGGACCAGAAGACTTTGGTTGTTACTCATCCTGCTTCTTACAGGCTAGCCATAATACACCAAATTCCTGAGGAAAAGTTGGAGGGTTACCAAACTCTTTTACATGAAGAAATCTTAGTTGAAGAGAAAACGTCTGTGCAATGTGTGGTGTTTGAGGTAGTGACTAAACAATTTGGATACGCTACTGGAGTACGATCAGTTCTGTATAAAAAGTACATTTATTACCTCCGACAAAAAGGGGTATAAACACTTGCTTCCATGCCACGACCTTTATCATTAGTGATAAAACAATTGCCGTGGAAAGAAATCAATGACAGTATTCAGACTGTGGGAATTACCAACTGTATTCAATGAATTTGAGCCGTCGTGTGGTGTGTGTCTTAGTGACTTCCTTTCTGGGATTTTGTTTACCTGCCGATTCCTTGTGGGCTGTCCACGATCTGTACTGTCAGGTACACCCCAAACCACGAGGGTGGTACCTTTAAATGTACACGAGAGACTCATTATATTCAAGGCCTTGCGCTTTCATCTCGATACTTCTCGACCTCCACCGGAAAAAAAGGTTCGTCAACTTTTAATCACTGAAGATGTGTATGTAGCTTGTGACTTACATCCTCACTGGCCAGATATACGTGACTGGAAAAGTTTGGGTTTCGAGGCTTGGACAAAAGAAGCGGCAAACTATGTCCAAGATTTGTGATCATAAATTCAAACGTTCAGTGAAAAAGTGACCTTTAAACCTGTGTTAATCACAGTACCAGAAGAAGACCCCCACACCGAGGAAAACCAGTCCATTCAGGACAGGACCATCATTGACATGGACATCCCCGAAAGGCCATTGCGGAAGGACCCCTGTGTGACTATGCCAAGTGTTGAGACTCTAAGAACATTACAAACGGTTCCTAGGACACCACACCTTCCTCACCAAAAATGTTGAACAGTTATTTTTTTTTATATTCCACTTTGATCGTTTTGATGTTCATTTTATCGATGTACTTAACCATTTGGCTTTTATGTATTTTTGTTTTTCGTGTTCCATTTTAAAAATGTTTCTGAGATAAACGTGTCCTGAAAAAAAGGTATAAAAACTCTTGTCTTGTCTGTCTTCGTTTCAAAAGTGACATTCCCTATACTATGGCTACCTCTGTTGTCTCTGCTCCCTCTTCCATCACGTTCTAAGTCATCGACGAAAACTTAGATCCTGCCAGTTGGGAGGCCTTGTATCTTCGCCATCCCTTTAACATGTTAACTGCTGGATCGAGTGGTTCAGGCAAACCCGTATTTGTCAAACGTGTGATCGAACATAAACATCATTTGATCGATCGTCCACCTCAACGTATCGTGTGGTGTTACAAAGAGTGGCATTCGGCGTACAACCTCCTGCGAGCAAGTCAAGGCGATTCCATTGTCTTTGTAGAAGGCATTCCTGGCGAAGACGACGGGATCGTGTCTGACCCCAGTCAAACTCATCTCTTCGTCGTCGACGACATGTTAGGAGAAGGCGACGAAGTCAAACTGTGGTTTACGCACAAATGGCATCACGCAAAATTTGTTTGAACAAAGTAGAGCCCATCGCACCATCAGTCTCAATGCTCATTACGTGGTCTTGTTTAAAAGCCCTAGAGATAAATCGCAAGTGCAAGTTGTAGCTAAACAGTTAGGAACTCATTGGCTGACACATGCGTACCACAATGCCACTCAAACCCCTCACGCCTATTTACTCGTAGATTTACAACCCACGACCCCCGATTATTTGCGATTTCGTACTCATTTGTTTCACCACTGGTGCCAAGACGGATGGCCTATCGTGTACATGTCCCCGTCGACTTAAAAAAGAAATCTATATAAACCTCTCACACTTTTGGTCTGTCTCACACATCGTCAATATGACGTCACTTCAGTCTCATCTTCCCGTCAAATTGATTCGTGCCTTGTACCGCATCAGTCGCGAAAAAAGCCACAAATACGTGCTCGTGTCTTAGAAGCCAGTCTCAGAAAAGTCTTACGATGGTTTACGGTGACAGCACGTCAATTACTGCAAGGCATCATTCACATTCGACATCAAAACAAACGCTTTTCTGAGAGAAACAAAATAGCCTTGACGCAACTGGCAGATCCCCGCATCTACACTCAAACCAAAAAGCAAATTATTTTGAAACCTGGAGGTAGCGGTTCTCTAGGAGGTCTCATCATTTTCTCCCTCTTAAAATGGGATTTCAATGCCTCCAAAGTCATCCCCAAGAAAAAAGCCACTCCACGACCCAAACGTACCCAGAAGAAAAAGAGCAGTGGTATCAAGACTAGGTCACAGCCTAAGAAAAAGAAAAGTCCCCAGAAAAAGGAAAAGAAATGCCCCCAGAAAAGACCCCAGAAAACAGCTTCTACCCTCAAGAGTGGCACTACAGTCCGGGCGCAACATTACATTCACAAACCACGACCTCCAGCGACGGTGACCTCGTCTCCAGTATCCTCAGGTTCTTCCACTTCTCCGTTGCTGGTGATGCCAGGCAAACCCAATTTAACACCCGTTTTTCCCCATTTGGTGAAAAAATGGAAACCCGTGTCTCCAGGAACTTCTCCTCCAGCGGTGACACCTTCAACCTCTTTCGCCGCTGAGGCAGCTGCTAACAAGGTTCCTAACCCCTCCCCCCAAAAAATAATCAAAGTCCAAAAGAGATCGGGCATGTTACAAAGTTCACTGGATTTATGCAAGCCAAAACTGTCCAGATTTAGTCCGTTGTGAACCCTCCACGACGCCTGATGCCTGTCATCAAGTTGATACGATGTAGAGACAATCAGTTGTGACGCATTCCACTATAAAAAAGACCCTGGACAAACGATGGGTATCAGTGTTTTTGTGCTCCTGAACGCCAAAAGATGTTCCCTAAAAGAAGCGTACCACCACCATCGTCGTTCTCCTGTCCAAAAATTAAAAGTAAAATGAAAATGACAGTCTCATCGTTCGACCACGCATCCGAAAATGCGCTTAGCCAAGCATCGACGTCTACCCTTGAAAAAAAACCCTATCGTCCAAAGAAAAAGAGGAACAACTAAAGGGGAGGAGTTTTTAGCGCTGGAATGGTAGAATATGTGTTCAAACAGTTTGGTTTTCCAAAACTTATCCAAACATACACCCTAAAAAATAAGATAAAAAGCGCATGTCGAGGAATAGACTTCAGTGGGGTTTTATTGCTCCTGAACGCCAAAAGATGTCCACTAAAAGAAGTGCACTCAACCACCATCGTCGTTCTCCTGTCCAAATGGAAAAGAGAAAGATAAGGACGGTTCGTCGTTTGACCCGACATCCGAAACAAACCATTAGCCAAGCATCGACGTCTACCCCAAAAAAGGCCCCATCGTCCAAAGAGAAAGAGGAGCAACCAAAGGGGAGGATTGTTTGGCGATATAGGGAATAAGTCGTCATATTTGTGACGAAGCGATAATCAAAGAGTTAGTCAAAGAGACTGGTTACAAACCCTTCGACCTACTCCAAAAAATAAGATACAAGGGTGTGTGCCAAGTCATCGAAGTCAGTGTAATTTTTGAGTGTGCCCCTGAACAAACAAAGATGTCACCCCCCACCCCAGAAGCCATCCCTCTTCTACCCCCAAAGGAAAGCAAAGGAAAGGACTGTCTCCTCGTTTAGACAAACATTGGGACATGTTGTCCGTCCTATCCAAAGCCCCTCCACCCATGCGAAAACAAATCATGCAAACAGCCTCGAAAGACGCCATCGATACCGTGTGCGAATGTTGCCTGAATGTCTTGAAAGAAACTATACATTTGTCTCAACATCAGAAAGAATGCTTAGCCAAGCATCGACACGTTCTTCGTCGAATGGTCCAAAAGAAAATACCCATCCGTCAAAAGAAAAAGATGTTGGAACAACGAGGAGGATTTGTGCACCTGTTGTTAGCATCCTTGCTAAAAGCCTCATTGTTATCAATGATTACAGGACTCGTGGGAGCTACTGCTTCACAAATGGCTCCAAGATAAAAAGGATCAAGAAGATAAAAGAGCGGCTCTGGGATCAAAAGATCTCAGACGTGACCTTTGGAATCTGATGGAAGGACGAAAACTGACTTTAGTGCTTAAAAACGATGGATGGAATTACATCGTTGGCAAGAATAACGGACTCCGCAGTTACCTCCCAATCCTCATTTGACCGGGATGTCCCAGTTACAACACGAATTGCAATCGTTGATGGATCGCAGCGATTTGTCAGAAACGGAAAAATCTCAACGGTACGGTCAACTGTTGCAACGACTTCAACTCTTTCACCAGAAAGCTTTAGAGGAAACAGCTCGACCGACTCAGAAAGATTTTAAGACCCTGATGAAAAAAGTATATCACCACATTCCCCAGTGACGAAACAGACTCAGCCCCACGGATGCCTGAGGAAGAAGAGACACGAGAAGTCTTTCCCACACCGACAGCAGCTCCTATCCCTAGTAAGATCGCAGCGTCCTTGTTGACCCCTTCCCCCACACCCCAACGTATAGAACTCAAAGCTTGGGTTAAAAAGATGATGTCCACTCCCCTTTCGACAGAAGTGAAAAAGACAAATGGGAAACCAGAAGTGAACAAGAACAAAAGCAATCCCATTACCACCACCACCACTACTACCCTCGACTTCTACTCCCGTTGCACGTCGGACACGTAAAGCCGTTTTCAAACCACCACCTCACCCCATCCAAAGAAGCATCAACGAAGAGTGGGTGACTTATTAAAAAAGAAGTCCTGATGGAGAATGTGTTAGCCAACATTTACTACGATCCATCCCACCCTGCGGAATTCGGGGGAGTTCAGAAATTGTATCGTGCTACCAAAACCTGACTGAAAAGTGTCCGTTTACTTCAAGTGTAACGATGGTTACAAGAACAAGCCACGTACATCTTACACAAACCCATTCGACGAAAATTTTACAGAAATCTCACCCGAGTAAAGGGCATCGATCATCAATGGCAAGCCGAATTTCTGAACCAAGATTTCCAAAAAGAATTAAAGAAACGATACATTCATTTTTTCCCACCACCGAGAATCCCAAAACCAAAGCCAGCATCGTGGAACGTTTTCAACGCACTTTGAAAGAACGCATGTGGGAATATTTTACGTATCAACACACTCTCAAGTTCACCGACGTCTTCCCGCACCTGATCAAAGCGTAACACCAATCTTATCATCGGAGCATCGGATGTAAACCCCCAAGAAATGACTACGACAACGAAGTGACCATCTTTGAGCGCCTGTTTGGTACGTCCCCGAATGTGGTTTTCCCCAGAAAGGTGAAGTGTTGATGGCGGAAGATTGGGTGCGTATTCGCAAAACCAAACGCACTTTCGACAAAGGTTACTTACCTAACTGGACCACCGAATTGTTTCGTGTCACTGGATGAGTGCGTGGCCGTCATCCTACCGTCTATAAATTGGAAGACATGAACGAGGAAGTGTTAAAAGGAACGTTTTACTTGCCCGAGTTACAACGCGTGACCAAAATGAAGACGAAGTGTACGATGTATAAGCATTCTCGATCGAAGATCCCGAAAAGTGTTAAACGTCATGTCAAACAAGTCAACGTATACTAGAAAGGATATCCGCCGAGTTCTGACTTTTAGATTGACGCTTCGAAAGTCATCGACTATAAAAAGAAGTGCCCATCATGCCCTTCAACACAGCCTCAACCTCCATATGGACCACTCCTTCACCCATTTCTACTTTGCAAGATCTACAAAAGCAACCCTTTTGGGTGTGGTGTGGAGCACGTGTGCTGAAAACGCAAATCGTCTTTTTCTGCCAAATCTTTGTAGTCTATTGTGTCATCGGTGCTGTCATTGCCAATCTGAGTTTTCGACAATGAGACAAACAAGTGCGGACCATTTTACTGAGCAGTTGCATCGGTTTCTTTCTCCCCAATCCTTCCCTGAAATACTCTAACGGTAACAACGGGAGCCTTGCGCCCAACGTTAGTCACCCTTCCAACAGTCACCACCAAAACAACAACAACAATCCTCATTTAGACACTCCTCTGACCTCCAGTGACCCCTCGGACAGCAGAACTCTGGAATTATGAATAACCAATTTTACTTCACGTTACCCAGTAATAGTTCCATGGCTGTGTTTCCCCATAATACTTTGTGCTGTTTCACGGTCACATTATCTCAAGCCATCCAACTGGATCACGAAGCCCATTGGGAAGTGGCTTTGGTCGAAATGATTCATCTCACACAAGTCCTAAGTGTCAGTGGAAATCAAATGAAGTTTTGGGTCGCAATCCTGAACGGATAAGTGCAACAACAGTTGGATGCCAACGATCCTGTTTTTTGCAAATCCAAAAAGCCATCACTAGCCAATGCTGCCTTAAGCATCTATGCCATGCAAATCGCGGCAGGCTATTTTTTTAGCGGTCAGCATTTGGTGGAAAGGATTGTTGCCATTTTTGACAATCAATTTGGCAAAGTCCTGGACAAAACCAAACGAAGTGTCACAATCGGGTACCACAAAATAGCTCATCGCCTGCTGATGAAATTTACGGATGCCAAAACATTGTCCGTCACTTTTTCTCCTGCTTTGTTTGAGATATTGGGTGGAGACCTCAAATTGTTCCCCAGTTCCAGAGATATCAACAACAACGATCGATTTTACAAATATTATTTTCGTTACCCTATAGAACTGAACGAAGGACTGAATTTGATCTTTGTGTACAACGTGGTGGGACACACATCCGGGCCGTTACTGCGAGTCACTCCTTTCAAAGTAGATTCTGTCACGACCAATAACCAGGAAGGTAGAAACACCTATCACGTTCACCACGAATTTGTATGTCCTTACTATTTGGCCGTCAGTAAGTCGTATTTCGACAGTGTCAACATTGGTATAAAAGGACATCAGGGACAAAATATTCCATTCTCCAAAGGGAAAGTTACAGGGAAACACCATTTTCGAAAACGATTCATGTATCCAGTGTACCGAGCAGTCACTCGACAACATGGACATGGTTTAGGAGATATGCTGAAATCGGCGTTTCGTTCGGTGGCCCCTGTTTTGAAACCGATGGTGACACGAGGATTGCACGCCTTGAAAGATGCTACTTTGACGCAAGGCAAAGAATTTCACCAAAATGTCTTCATCGACAAACAAAACCTGAAAGAAGCTTTGTTGAGAGCAGGCAAAAATGTCTTGCTTCAACCTGGCAAAGACATTTTGCGTCGACGAGAAACTCCTATAAATGCCATCGACGCGGCCCAGTCAGGCATTCCTGTTTCCCAGACGCCACAGCAAGGTCAAGGGAGAAAGAGACGACGAAAACACCCCTTCAGAGGACTTCACACACCCAGAGCTAGAAAGACCAAGAAAAGAAGAACCGTCCGAGAATTAGACGTTTTTGATTATTAAAAAAAAAAACAGAGAAAAAAAAATGATGCACCGAGAGTCTTGCGAATGTTCCAAGTCGAAACTGAATCTGTTTGCCATGCCATCCAGGATGACTATGCAAGAATCCCAATGGGTAGAATTTCATCCCGTCTCCTCTTTGACGGATTCAGCTCCCATCGAATTTGAAACCAAAGGACACCCCGAAGATTACATCGATCTTTATAACAGTTACTTGTGTTTGAAAGTCAAAGTGATCAAAAAGGAAGACACCAATCCGGGAGCCGATGCCAGAGTAGCTCCCATCAACAATTTCATGCATTCCTTGTTCAGCGAAGTGAATTTGTACTTGAATAACAAACTGGTCAGCAGTAGTATGGATACTTACTCTTACCGAGCGTACCTGGAAAATCTCTTGACGTACGGAAAAGAGGCCAAGAACACTCATCTGGATGCTTGCCTCGTATGGAAACCTGACAGAGCAGGCTGGGCCAAGTTTAACGACACAGTCCTGACAGCAGATGACGATCCTCACAATGTGGGCTTTAACGACCGTCGAAAAAAATTCCTACAATGACGTTGTTTAGAACTGATGGATCGTTTGCATTAGGACATGTGGTCACAAGTATTTGCTGAACAGAGTGGATATCCTCCTGAGACTGAATCGTAGCAGTACCGCTTTCCATTTGATGGCCCATTTTCCTACGAGTTCAAAACTATCATCCAAGAAGCCAGACTCTACGTATTATCTAAACTGGGAAACGATATCAGTAACACTTTGAGCAGAACGACAGCCAAGTATCCGATACGACGCGTGGAAGTGAAAACCTTTACCATTGCTTCTGGACTCCGATCTAAGATCGAAGATCATCTGTTCCAAGGACATTTACCCCAACGTATAATCGAAGCCCTCAACGGAACCGTCACTGCCAATTTCGATTTTAAGCACTACAGAGTGTCCAAGATCGAAGTCAGTCGCGATGGCAAAATCTTGTGTACCAGACCCTTCGAACCTAATTTTAAAGATTCCAAGAAGAATTACTTGAGATCGTACTTGTCCCTGTACGAAGCCACCAAACAGCTAAGGACCAACACTAGCCATGGCATTTCGTACGAAGATTGTGCATGAAGTTACACTTTGTGGGTTTTTGATTTCACTAAAGACCAAGGCAGCGACGAGCGGCATTTCCACCCTATAGAATCCGGCCAGATTCGCGTGGAACTTCAGTTTGCAGAAGCTCTAACCGAGACGGTGAACGTCATCTTGTATACCAAATTTGATAATACGATACGATGCCATCACACATCAGCCTCACCGGAAATGACAAGGCGGATCTTGCAGCGAAACGAAATCTCATGAAGAATACAATACACCCACTCACCTACAGCGTCCATGAACTATACAGCCAGATAAGACAGAAAATAAATTACAAATGGCAGCAGCAATGGAACAACACTAACAAGGGCAGACACCTATTCCAACTTCAACAAGAGGTAGCCTGAAACATCAAATCGCCCCAAAATATGGAACCTGCCGATCTCAAAATTATCAACAGGATATGGACAGCAAAAACACTACTAAGAAGCAGCTTTGGAAGACATCTTAAAGACCATCTAAACCAAACCATCAAATGCCCCCATTGCCCTGAACCAGAAACACTGGACCATGTCTTCAACACCTGCCCCAGATACCACAATCAACGAAATGACTTCAGGGAATATCAAAAGAGGATCGGATCTCCAGTAACATACCCCGAACTACTTGACACGAAAAGGAACACAAACATCGATGCCACATACAGAAACATAATACAATATTTAAAACAAATCAATAAATACAGCAACATATAAACACAAGGGAGGACTACTAAACAAAGAGCAAACCTTAACAATTCCTTCACCACCTAACCCCCTATAAATCCTACCTACCTTTAACCCACCTGCCTGAAGCTAACTAGAAACTAACTAACACTAAAGAGAAATAAATATAAACAAACTAGTGGATGTGAGATGGAGTAGGGGCTTCGGTTTACAACCCACCTAGGGGTATGTACCAGCCTAGCTATGTGCGGGCTGGAGCCCTTGCCTCATCTCAAATCTCATAGTACAATCGGAAGTAAAAATCCACCTACATACAATATAAATCCTAACCACAGGATAGATGTCCTTGATATGCCTTAAAGGGGCCTGATTGCTCTGCAGGGGCGTCTGTCTCAACACACACAACAAAACGCACACACACTTCCTTCTTATGTATAGAACTATGTACTTATCCTACTACCCACGCATGTGCCTCTACCCTGAATATATATATATATATATATATATATATATATATATATATATATATATATATATATATATATATATATATATATATATATCCTTTCCCAAAAAAAAAGAAAGAAAAAAAAAATATTACTCTATTTTTTTTTCTCTCTACTCCTCAACCCCGTCTTGCATGAGCCTTCACTGTTTTAACACACCATCATAGAAACACAATATTTTTTCTTCAAAATTACGAGAAAGAAATAAGTAAGGGGATAGACGATGGAGGAGGAAGAAAGCAAGAGGAGGGAAAAGGAGAACACAGAGGAGAGGAAGGGTACTACTGCAACCAACGAAAGTCGAACCAACACCAACCAACTAGCGAACAGAAAACCAAAGCACGGACTTTCAAATAAAAATAGAACCCTTTCCCCTCCCTTTTTTTTCCCGGACAAGCGAAAGGTAGCTGACTCGAGAGACAATTCCACCTCGTAAGAAGGTATTATTGTCTGCCAAACTCGAACAACTACTGGCGATTTCTGGGACCCAAAACAGGTGCTAGGAAAAATATACTAGCAAACACCTGGGTGGAATCCTTCAAGCAACAAGCCTGTGTTGTCAAAAGATTTTCCACTACAAAGTCCTCTTGCCCACCTTTTTTTTTTTTTTCCGGACCAGCGATGTCCTAATACGGACCCAAAACAGGTGCTAGGGAAAACAAACTAGCAAACACCTGGGTGAAATCCTACAAACAACAAGCCTGTGTTGTCAAAAGATTTTCCACTGCAAAGTCCTCTTCCTTTTTCCGGACAAGCTAAGGCCAAATAATTTTTTTTTTCCACGGACAAGCGAAGGCCAAATACGGACCCAAAACAGATGCTAGGGAAAACAAACTAGCAAACACCTGGGTGGATTCCTTCAAACAACAAGCCTGTGTTGTCAAAAGATTTTCCACTACAAAGTCCTTCTTCCTTTCTCCGGACAAGCGAAGGCCTTTTTATTTTCTCTATTCCATGAGGTACTTCCTTTGGATACTGAAGACCTCTTTCGATAAAAGCTCTATCCACACAAAATCAAACAAGATCCTTTGGCTCCACAATCAAAATTAACACCTATCCTTAGCGAGGCGTGACACTAACAAACATGGGAAGGCTTACACCCAGCTGATTGGTCCTATTTAGAACGAAAATGTACACAAAATACCAACTACTATAGTTACGAGTAATGAAATTCTAAAACTCATGCATTAGGACAATTGCGCAGGTGACTTACACACTATTGGCGATAGGGTTGTTCACTAGTACAACTGGACTAAATTTGACCAATCAAGCGCGGCCTGGTGTTTCGGTGCGTAAATTAATTGAACGGTCCCGGGGTGCGCTTTGCCTCTCCTCTGTGTGCGGGGCGGCTGGTTGTGGGTGTGTGGTGGTGCCCTGTGTGTTGTTTCGTGGCGCCCTCCTGGGTCCCTCTCCTCCTTTTCCTCGGCCAGACATATAAATAAGAAGTGCGACCATCGCACATAAACGCGGGATTGTAATGGCACCATTCCTACAATCTCGACCAATTAAAAATCTCGACTCTCGAGAATTAACCAGTCGCGAAAGCTCTTAGATAGCATATGCGACTTAAATCCTTTATTCATTCATTCATCTGTGGTCCAGGGGCCCCGAGTGGCCGAGTGGTCTAAAGCGCTCACCGTTACGGATCACTGCCATCTCACCTCTGTCTGCGTGGGTTCGAGTCTAGGATTTGGCGAATGTGGATATGTGAGAAAGCTTGCCAGTAGCTTCTCGTGGGTTGGTGGTTCTTTCCGCGGATTTCCCGGTTTCTTCCTCCACCATTAATACTGGCCGCCATGTATAGCCTATCGTGTGCTGAAAAATGGCCTTAAACCCCACAACAACAACAACAACAACAACAACAACATCTGTGGTCCTGTCCGTCCTTTTCCTCTGCCGGACATCTTCTGAGCAAGTGAGTGCGTGTGGGTCTATTCCCACTCACCACACGTCCAGTGAGACAACATTGCCTCGAAATGGACAAATTAATCAGCACACGGTGTGTGCATTAAAGCGTTGGGGGACGCGGCACTATTCCGTCCCATTGAAAAAATCTCATCCCCCTGTGGGGGCATCAAACGGTCGCACATGCCCGAGTGGGCGAATGCGGCCTAAATTCCAACTAAGTAAGTAATTGTTAGGTTTTTTTGTAAGGTGGATGTTTTCCTTCATGTCCGTGCTTCAGACATATAAATTTCAGCGTTCGTCAGTCTGGCTATTTCATTCTCATTTTCATTTTTTCATTCAAGCAAGAGACATCGAGGGAGAAACATCGGAGCGCCAGCTGTTACATCGATAAGGATGGAGAAGGGAGCGGTGAAAACATGCGGCACGTGCGGTCATGACTATCAAACAAGACAGAAGTAAAAGAAGCGTAGCCATATGCAGGTGTAGCTGTCCGGGGAGACCCACCGACCAACCCTCTAAACTACATACTTCATTACAACAAATGTGAAGATAATGCTGTAAAAATTGCAGTAACTAGATAAAAACAGCTGCCGGTGTTCTAGTAGGACGGTACGTCAGCGAAGACCATGCTGGTGAAGGATGGGGTTTACCTTATAGGCTGGAACTGGCAGATAAAAGCCGGACTTGCAAGTTAGCAGCCCTGGAGCGGGAGACCTCTAGTTTGAAGTGTATGCACCATGCAGTGAGCGCCCTAAAAGGAACGCACCATGTACAGAGTGCAGTGCTGCCAGACGAGAGAAAACCTGTGGAATTCAGTGCTGCCCACACTCCGGAGAGCTCCCGACAAGGACTCAGTATTGAAAAGGCCGAGAAATCATTCAAATTGCCTGAATGAGTTATACGGTTTTCATTATGGCTTGAAAACCGTTTTTGATTATATCTCTGTGTTGTAGGTCAAATTTGATCCTTTTGTTACCACCATCAAAATTTATTCTTGGTTTATTATGCGTGATACAAAAATGTATGAATCATTTTGACTTAGCTGATTGGCATATTTTAGCTATATTTATGTACACTCTGTACGCTAAATTTCAACTATGAATGTAATTTATAATGAAATTTAGTAACTTATTTGATTTGGTTAATTGCACAGGTGGCTTACACATTATTGGATTTTTATTAATATGTCCATTAGTATAACTGGACTGAATTTGAAAAATTAAGTACGGACTGGCGTTTCAGGGCTTTATCGCGTTCGCGCAAACTGCCGAGTCCCTTTCCTCCTTTTCCTCGCTTGGACTCCCGTACCACGACGGAGATGTGGAACAATTTCCACCCCTCCAAACACCAGGTGTCCCTATGTGACGTCATAGTCGCGACCAATCGCGACTGGCGTCTCATTCTGCTTTTGGTCGACACCTGGTACCGCTGTAGACTGGACTACAAATTCAGATTTAACTTGAGTGCGTGCTGGGCCCTTTCCCACTTAAGTAAAGTCTCAGAGCGCTGGCTGGTGCTATGGCGGGGTGGCATGACGGGTGCATGATGTAACATGCTGCATGTGCGGACTGTGGAAACATACGTGGAAGAAGAAAGATAGTCCGGTGATACCTGCATGCCAACGAGTCTCCTGTTATAATGAGGAGTGTACTGTTGTAGTTAAAAGTTAAGCACTTTACTCTTCAGTATTCAAGTCAATTCACCGGCTGGTGTATTCAATCAGGTCATTTGGGACTTAATTGACCCACGACCTGATGGCATAATTTATCAGCACTCTGTGAGCGCAGTAATGCCTGGGGGATAAGGCTCTAATTCCTTCCCCCAGGAGTAATTGAACAGCCTGCGGTGCAGGCATAAACCAGTGGCACATGCACGATTGTGCGCACGCCACTTAAATTCAAAGAATCAGTCAATCAGTCTGGCTACCCAGCGTTCACTCGTTAGCATGAGTAGACTAGCGAAATTTCTTGAACTCCAAATGCACCTGGAGCATGCCAGGCCGCAAACTGGACGAACTTGCCATGGAGGCGATCCAGGAAATTGCCAGGATAGAAGAGGAGGAGAGGAAGAAAAAGAAGAAAGAAGAGGAGAAGGAACAGAAAAGAGAGATCCTACCTCACCTGTTGCTAAGACAGGTCTGTGAGGTCAAACCCATGGTGAGGACACCTCCACAGCCACTACCACCACCACCACGTCAACCACAGCCACAGCCACAACCACCAGTAACAACAGCCGCTGTCCCCCAGACAGAAAACTGGGAGGAATTGGAAAGACAGCGAGAGCCACGACAACCACAGCATGCACGGGTCTGACATAGAAGACAGAAGGAACAAAGTCTTCACTATCCCACAAAGTGAAGACTGGGATAGTGAAGCCACTCAACCCCCATCTGCGCTTCCAACAAGACAAATCAATTGGGAAAATGACTGGAGCCGCCGTTGCGTGTGTGATGCCCGGCCTGGAAGGTGGCAGCATTAACCAGGTGTATTTGGAATTACAAAAAAACAAAACAAACAAAAAAAAAAACAGCCGTTCTCAGGGCTAACTAGATCTCTAGAAAAGTGAGACTAATCAAGTTGCCAAAAATATAATTTTGTGTGTGTGTGTGTGTGTGTGTGTGTGTGTGTGTTTGCGCGCACACGTAAGTTTGTGTATATGTGTTTTTTGTTTGTGTGCGCGCGTAAGTTTGTGTGTGTGTGTGTGTGTGTGTGTGTGTGTTTCTTTCCCTTTAATTTATAAATTTTTGTTTTGTGTGAACGTGGAGTAGCGTAGGCAATGGTGTGTTTTGTACATAAAAAAAAAAAGACTTTCCTTCTCCAGCTATGTCTTGATATAAAGTATAGTGGTTTTGTTAGTATGAGTGAGTTGTTTTGTATCTAAAAAAAAAGAAAAATTTTTTTAGGTTAGCACTCTCATCACTGTGGATTCCTTGGTAGGTGATATGGGTAGTTGGAAAGAGGGGATGTTTTCCTTCACGTCTGTGCTTGAGACATATAAATTAGAGCGTTCGTCATATTTGACACTGAAACCGGCCCTGCTTTTGGGTCGGGGCGTGTGGTTGTTGGTGTTGGGCGTGCCCTGGGTGGCTGTCTTCGTGGCGCGGCCGTGGTGTTTTTGCGCTGCCTTCTTCCAGGTTCCTTTTCCTCCCTTCCTCGCCGACGGACTGGATGTAGATTGAATGTCAAAGGTCAAAGGTCAAACGGTACAGCAAAGGCCCAGCACAAGGGCTAAAAGCCCAGCACGGGGCTAAGTGCCTCTTTAGGGGAGCAGTGTCGCCCTAAAACGGGCGACATCCAACCCGGGCCGTGTGCCCGCCTAAAGGGGCTATTAGAGCGCCCCGCCAGGGGCCTCTGGTCCAGCCAGGGACTTTAACCAGTCGCAAAAGCACTCGGTGCATAAGCGACTTAAATCCTTCAATCATCATCATTCACGCAATCATCATCAGCCTCAGCAGCCATTGCAATCAGACGTGTTGTGCGCCACTCAGAGAAAAATAGCCAAATTTAGTGAATTTAATAATAGTATTATACATCAGAACACTAAAATACGACAGAACTAACAAATCTACATAAAGCGGGACTAAAGCCAGGCAAATTGAGAAAACCAGCTGCAAATGATACAGATAAACAAGAAAATCGCCAGCAGTCGCAGCAGGGAGTAATCCTCCACCCTAAGAACAAAGGAATCTTGACCAGCCACTGACTGCAGTAACCCTATACTGGACATACATTGACTGTACTTCAACTAACTCCATTAAGGTAAAGGAAATAAATAACCCATATTAAACTAACACATAACTAACAATTAATAACTCCAACAAATTAATAACCCGTTATCAATACGACCACTAACTTTCCTAGAATCTTCAACCAAGCAATAAGAATTCACCCAAATTAATACCATTTAACAATACTAGCCCAATTCCGCTAAATAAACCACCCTCGTAATCAAAACACACACGCAACGAATTCGTTTATTTGTATCACAGAACGCCAAAAAACTTTACCGTTACCAAAAAGCTAACAACAAATCAAAAACTCCACCAGAACATAAAAGCATTCTCAATACAAAAACCACGCATAACAACCAACCAATCAGCTTCGGCATTACAACCATAAACTAACTAACCATAGCATACCAACCTGTAATAAGAGCGTATAGCGATTTAACACTAAACCCTTGCGGAGGTATAGAATCAAAACAATAAAATCACACAGTTATCAATACGACCATTAACCACCCTATATAATTCAACTCGGCAACAAGAATTTACTCAAATTAATCCCATTCAACAACATTAGCCCAATCCTGCTAATAAACCACCCCACAATCAAAACACGCACGTGAAGAATCCGTTTATTTGTATCACAAGAAGCAAACAAAAATTTACCTTTACAAAAAGGCTATTATTATTCAACACAACCCCTGGCGGAGTTATTTTTATTGTACCACAGAACGCCAAAAACTTACCCTACAAAAAGACTATTATTATTATTATTATTATTATTATTATTATTTAGCACTACCCCTTACGGAGTGCAATGAACAAATTTTCGTCCTGAGAAACATCATCGAGCAGAGCCTGCAACACCAACAGCGGCTCATTATTAACTTTGTCGATTTTACCAAGGCCTTCGACAGCATACATCGGGAGTCGCTTTGGAGCATAGCGAGGTTGTACGGCATCCCGGAGCGATTCGTTGAGGTCTTTAGAAACCTCTACCTCGAATCAAGCTGCTGTGTCAGGACGGAAGACGGCACCACAGACTTCTTTGCCATCAAAACTGGCGTGAGACAGAGATGTATCCTGTCTCCTTTCCTCTTCCTTATGGTGATCGACTTCGTTATGCAGAAGGCCATGGACCGAGATGATTTTGGAATTCCATGGCTGAAACCAAACCGGCTAACTGACCTTGACTTCGCGAATGACATTGCACTCCTTGGTGCCACGAATAAAAAGCGCAAGAAATGACAATGAGCCTGGAACGCGAAGCGGCCTGAGTTGGACTTAGGATAAGCGGGAATAAGACAAAGATCATGAGGATCGGATATACCACAGCAAGGGACGCCGTGAAGATTGGTCAGCAACAACTTGAGGAGGTAGAGAAATTCACCTACCTAGGCAGCACCCTAGCCAACGATGGCGACGCCGACCACGATGTCGCTTGCAGAATAGGGAAGGCAGGGGCAGTCTTTCAACGGCTTCGACCAATCTGGGCCAACACGTAAATCAATGTAGTAACGAAAATCCGGCTATTCAATACCATCGTCGTCCCTACTGCAACCTATGCATGTGAAACGTGGAAGACGTCGGCCCGGATCGCAAGGAGGCTTAACGTCGCCCAACAGCAATGGTTGCGTCGAATCCTGCAAGTCTCGTACAAGGATCACATCACAAATGAAGAGATCCACCTGCGAACAGGCACCCGCCCTCTCAACGACATTGTGACAGAGAGCCGGCTACGTTTTGCTGACCACGTACTCCGGCAACCAATCTCAGGGCATCCAAGAAACGCCATCTCGTGGACGCCACGGGGAAGACGGAAACAAGGCCGCCCCCGAACTACATGGCGACGCACCTTCATCGAAGATCTGAGAGCGCTGGGCATATCATTGGATGACGCTGAAACCATTGCGACAGATCGACCTCGATGGAGAGCACTCGCTGACCAATGCGCCGAACGACGCAGGAGGAACTAAGTCTAAGTAAGTCTTACGGAGGTATAGAATCAAAACAATCAAATCACAAAGGACAAGCGCATAATCCAACAACCAATCAGAACTGCTCACACAAAACAATCAGGCTATAATAACAACTACCAAACTGTAAAGAGCTCCCACATTTAACGAAGCATACTCCCTACTAGGAACAAAGGAAACTTAACATAACAAGATCACACGAACAAGACCTAACTTATAAATAAAAATCCACAATAAGACTACCACAACACTAATTAAGATACAATAAGCAAAAATACCTTTAAAAATAAACAACCACAAACAATTAATAGGAAATAATAACTATAAATAACATAAATAATCACATAACATTAACAGTATCAAAACATAGACAAGCCCCATAAACCAAATACACAACAAGCACACTCGATCAGAAACCACTATCAAAATACAATAAGCAAAAACACCTTTAAGAATAAATAAATACAAACAATTAATAGCAAATACTTAATAACTATAAACAACATAAGTAATCAAATAACATCAACAGTAACAAAACAAAGATAAGCTCCCACATTTAACGAGGCATACTCTCAACTAGGAACAAAGGGAATTAAAATAACAAGATCATACAATCAAGACCTAATTTACAAATAAAAACCCACAATACGACTAACATAACACTAATCAATATACAATAAGCAAAATATCCTTAAATATAAACAAATACAAACAATTAATAGGAAGTACTTAATAACTATAAACAACATAAATAATCACATAACATAAACAGTGACAGAACAAAAAGGTAAATAAATTATATAAACAAAAATAACTTCACTAACCTAACTAAGTACACATAGAAATCTTTACCCAAACAGCATAACCTAGTATTACAGGTAACAGGTAATCGGATACAATATCCACAGAAAAAACATCAGTAAATATACACACTGAACAGGTAAGACAGGTAAGACTGAAAAAGATCAAACTAGGAACTCAAGACAAACAATACAGCATGGAACAAAGACCAAACAACAAAGTGAAACTTCAGAATAGGAACAGAAGGGACGCCTGTAAACTCAGCAAACACATCAACAAAATGCGGAAAAACAGACAGAAGGAAACCAAGAAAACAATCGACCACACCACCATCACAACGGGGACTCCAAACACACCCAGAAGTATCAAAATAGGAACATATAGCGCCACGGCAACAACAAGGCAAATCACCAAAACAATCCTAACTGGAAAGGCAGAAAGGTACATCAAACAAACCGCCACATTGGATAAAGCACCAATTACAAACCTCGAAGAAGCAACGGAAGAAATACAAGCCACAAAAACACAGAAACCCATACAAATACAATACAAGAGGAAACCTACACAACAAACCAACAAGAAGCAGCACAACAGACAACACAAGCAACACAGCCAATAACACAAAAGAATGACAAAGAAAACTCATCAACAACAACAACACCAACAACAATTGAGACAAAAATCTGCAGAGAACAAAACCACTGCCACAGCTATGAACAAGAAATAAAGGACACCACACGAAACAAAACCAAAGCCGACATTAAAGGAAACACCGAGGCAACAACAAACACGAACACAAATATCTACAAAACAAAAGGAGGGACCTGGAAAAGAAAGATAACCGACAACAAGACCACTGAACACAACACCACCACCACCAACAACAACAACAAGAAAGGGAAACTCACCAACAACATCAGCCAAGAGCAGAAACCTCTAAAGTTAGAACAAAAATAGAAAAGGAAAGTATAAAGAAATCCTAATGGTAAACAAAGATGTTCTACCACAATCATCCCAACAACTACAACAAACACATTCAAAAGTAAACACAAGGGGGAAAACAGAAGCAACCATGAAATGCTATACCAAGACAGCAGGAACAGGGAAACAAAAGACAACCAACAATAACAACATCAAGCACTACAACTGCAACAATAACTGCAAGAGAACTATCACCAACTATAACAACAGCCAAGAACCAGGTCCATCAAAAATTATCAAATTCACAACACAATTAGAAGTGAAAAACCAAATACAAGTCTCAACTAAAAACGGACATGACCAACACCAAACATCCCTCCAACAACAACAACAACAAACTCAATCCCAACAACAACAAATAAGGAACATCATCTACCACCACACAATACACTACGAAGACTACGAAGACTACGCCAAGACACCAAAGCGGAAGCACCCACTCAAAGGAAAACCCAAAGTCAAAGGAACAAAAATAATCACGACAACACTCAACACCACACAGACAACACATCCAGTAAAAGGACACAATCAACAAACCCTCGAACAGGAAAAGGATAACATACAAAACCAACACCCAGTCACAACCATACACTCAACTAAGAACCAACCAGAAACTACAAGAGCGGAAACAGCAACAACAAAATCAACCACCCCAGCACTGATACCCAAAAAGAGGAAAGCGGTGAATACAACAACAAAGACAATACAATCGACGGATAACAAAAGAAGGAAAACTACCATGCACAACAGCCAAAAGGCAGGTCCCTTCACGCACTTGGCACAGAAACAAAAACAAAAACATGGCGGACCTGAAACCCATAAGGGAGACGGACAACAACAACAAAAACAATCAAGGCCGAATAACAACACCCCGGAGCACCCACCTACAACAACCCATGAAGAACATGTCCAAACACCCAAGAGCAAACATCCACTTAAAGGACTACCCAAGGTCAAGACAACTATTAAGACCATTAAAAGAGATCAAAACAGCAGAAGCAACACCAGTACAGCCAACGCATACAATAACTCTAAAATCGATGATCCAAACAACAATAGAAAGACAAAACAACACCTACATCAGCCTGCTTACTTAACACTTTATATTACCAGCCATAACGACAACTTCAAGAAATTATTGACCAAAACTCTTGCAACAACACTAAAACAACATCAAAATGGCAACTTTAAAATAATACGACCACGGGTAAACTACATCATCATATGGTGCGACACAAAAATCCAGATGACCCAATACCAGAAAATCACCCAAATTGCTGGAGTACAAGTTACAATCAAACCACACCGAAAGAACTCCGCAACAACAAACCAAAACCAAAACAACCGACTCCTCCAAAACCAAGCTGACCAACAACGGACTCATCCAACCCATACAGCCGCTAAAAAAACTCCCAACCAAAAAGGACCAAAACAACAATCAACGTTAACCACATGGCAATGGAACTGCAGAGGGCTGCATGCAAACCACGCAGAATTAGTAGCAACATTAAACGATACTGTCAACAAACCAGATATAATATGCCTGCAGGAAACAATGATACCGACAAACATCACCAAAATACCAAAAATTAAAGAATACGAAATCAACTTCTACAAACACAGACCACATGGATGCCGAGGAGGAGGACTGGCAACATACATACACAATTCGATCCCGGAAGTAGGGGAAATTATAATCGACTCCAACACCAAAAACAACCACGTAGAATATCAAGGGATACAAATTTAAATAGGAAACAGACAAATCGACATATACAACATCTACGACCCACCCACCCACAACACGGACTCGACACACAACCTTCAACAGATCCTGCAACAAAAAACCAAGAACAGCATCGTATGCGGAGATTTTAACGCGCATAACATAGAGTGGGGAGGAAAGCACACGGACACCAGAGGAAAAAGGATGGAAAAATTCGCAAGGAAAAATCAACTAATTGTTCTAAACACAGGAACACCCACAAGAATAGACACAGCTACGGGAAAACTTACAACACTTGATCTCACACTAGTAACACCAAATATGGCACAGATTATTGACTGGGAAGTACTAAATCAGAGTACCATGGGAAGCGACCACTTCCCAATACAAACAACCATACATATACAGCGACCGAGAGAGCAACAACAAGGACCACAAAAATGGAAAACGGATCAGGCAGATTGGAACCAATTCCAGGCCATACTCAGTAACAAGGACATCGGAGACCTACAAAGCACAGACACTACCAAATACTACGACAACATAACAGAAGCCATCAATAAAGCGGCACAGGACACTATACCTAAAACAAGTGGGAGAACAAATAAACGCCCGTTATTCTGGTGGACAAACGAATGCAAGATAGCAATACAGGAAAAGAAAAAGGCCCTCAATCGATTTAAACGCACCAAACTATCCAAAGACCTAGACACATATAAACAACACGAAGCCAAAGTTAAAACAACCCTCCGAGAGGCCAAACAAACATCATGGAGAGACTACTGCTCCACACTCTCCAGTCGTACAAAAACCAAAGAGGTGTGGACAAAAATCAAAGCAATAAGGGAGAACTCCACTAAATCAACACCAAAATTAACAGGAACACAAACAAACCAGGAACGAGCAGAAAAACTAGCACAACACTTTGCCCACGCCAGTAGCAATTTCAATCATACACCAAGCTTCATGACACAAGGACAACTACTCGAGGATAAATACCCACACCTATTCACGGACCAAAGCACAGAAGATACCAGCAACAACTCTCCACTAAATGACTACTTCACAATACATGAATGGAAAAGAGCCCTACAGAACAAGAAATCAACAGCACCAGGCGAGGACAACCTAGGATACACCATCTATAAACAACTACCGACCAACATGCAACAGATAATAATCCACATGCTAAACCAAATATGGAAAATGGGCAACATACCGGCACAATGGAAACAGGCAATTGTCATCCCAATCCCAAAAGCCGGAAAAGACACAAAACTTGTCACATCGTATTGACCGATATCCCTCACTAACTCAATCTGTAAGATTATGGAAACAATGGTCACCAATACGATCAAACATCACATGGACACACACAACCTCCTAACAGAAAATCAGAGCGGCTTCCGAAACAAAAAATCCACAATTGACCAACTTATAAGATTAGAAGCGGACGTTAAGCTGGCCTTCAACGCTAAGAATAAAACCAACAGACACCTCATAGCAATATTCTTGGACTTGGAAAAAGCATTCGACCTTGTATGGACAAAAGGACTCATCACCAAACTCAACCAATTCGGAATCAACGGGAGGATGCATCGATGGATCGCGAACTTTCTGACAGGACGGCAAATCAAAATTAGAATAGGAGACAAACTATCAACTACATACACATTGGACAACGGCACACCACAAGGAAGTGTAATAAGCCCCACACTCTTCAACATGATGGTCAACACACTCAGCAACTACATCGACGACAACATCTCCCTGTCACAGTTCGCCGACGACAGAGGAATCTGGAGAGCAGGCAACCCCAACAACCTATCCTGCATCAGTCAACTGCAAAAGAACATGGATTCAATAACCAAGTGGGCCACGAACTGGGGGTTCAAAATATCCAGCGACAAAACCGTAGGGATACTCTTCACACCACCCAAATACCCAAACCTCTATCTTCCAGGAACACAAATTAAATTCGTCAAACAAACCTACTTCTTGGGCATGACACTGGATGAACATCTCACTTGGAAATACTACATTACGGACCTGATTAACAACTGCAAGCAAGACCTCAACCTTCTAAGACATCTCAAAGGGACAACTTGGGGAGCAGATCAACAAACACTGCTCATGCTATACAAAGCTCTCATCAGATCAAAACTAGATTACGGGTGCCAAATATACGACTCTGCAAACAAGAACCTACTACAAAAACTTGACAGCATCCAGTACAAAGCTCTCAGACTATGCACGGAACAACTACCAAATACATCGAACGACGAACTCCAAATACTAACGGGCGACCTTCCTCTACACATCAGGAAAGAAGAACAGATCCTGCGATATGCAATCAGAAACTCCATACATCCAGAGAACAACCCAACCAGAACAGCGTTCAAGAATTGTGACACAATATTCAGCGTGAAACTAGTACCAAACCCTCCAGCCTGCAAGAAAGCACACACATTAAAAGATGAAATGCACCTCACTGGAATCCAAGCCGAACAACGTCAACTTTGTGACCCCACACCATGGAGAAACAGCGAACCTTCAGTCAACCTAACGATCAAAACATTGGACAAAAAACAACACAACCCCTGGAAATTTCTAATCTAAATAAACCAAATCCTGGAAAACCAATACGGACCTTACACCAAGATCTACACAGACGGCTCAAAATCATAAGAATTAAACAGAACAGCAGCAGCATTGGTAGTGCCCGAGCTCAACCAAAAAATAGAAGTCAGATTACCAGACGGATGCTTCATCTACACTGCGGAATTCTGGGCGATTAGACAAGCACTGACCTGGATAAAAAGCCAAACCAACAACAAATAATATGTCATCATCACGGACTCGCTAAGTGTACTACAGTCAATAGAATCAGGATCATCACGAAGCAGGAGCAACATGCTAGAGGAAACACTATACACCCTAAGACAACTGGAATTAAACCAGTTCAAGGTCGAATTCCTATTGGTGCCCTCTCACATTAACCTAACAGGAAACGAGTAAGCAGACCTAGCAGCCAAACAGAGTATTCGACACAGCGAAATTCAACACATACCTTACAGCGTGCAAGAACTATATAGCGAAGTCCAACAACGAATAAACGAAAAATGGAAACTTCAATGGGACAACTCGACCAAGGGCAGACAACTTTACCAAATACAGAAATATGCAACCAGAACCACCAAGACACCAAAAACACTTCAAACAGACGAACTAAGAGTAATCAACAAAATCAAAACAGGAAAAACGCTTCTATGGACCAGCCTCGGAAAATACATCGCGACTCAACAAGACAACAACCAAAACTGCCCACATTGCACAGAACTGGAAACACTAGACCACATCTTCAACGACTGCAGCAAATACCAAGCTCAAAGGAAACAGTTCAAGGAATACCAACAACGCATTGGCTCACCGGACAGGTACCCGGACACACTAGATCCAACAAAGAACAAGAACTTGGAAATGACATACAACAACATCATCGGTTCCTAAAGTCAATCAACAAGTTCCAAGACATATAAACTCAGCTGACGACTAACAACAGGGCAAAACGACCAAGTCAACTAACAAGCGGACTGACAACAAGACAAAAACAACCAAGACAACAGACAAACCGAGTGACCAAACCAAATACAAACAGACTATGACCAGAGGCCAGACCAAAACAAACGCCAAATAAAAACGACACAAAAACACAACAGAACAACTGTATCCTTTTAAGTTAGCCGAAGTCTAAGTAGGTAAGCATATATCATCAAAACATGATCATTAAACATAAAAACCAACAAACATACAGCAACATCATGCAAAAATCCTTCTAAATTAGTCAAACTCCAGGTAGGTAAGCAAATAACTTCAAAACATAAACACATAATCATTGAAGGCTAAGTAGGTAAGCATATATCATCAAAACATAAACATTAAACAAAAAAACCAACAAACATACAGCAACATCATGCGAAAATCATTTTAAATTAGTCAAACTCCAGGTAGGTAAGCATATAACATTAAAACATAAACACACAATCATTGAACATAAAAACCAGCAAACATATAGCACACTGGCATGAAATCAACCAACCCATTTACAATCCCTAGGCATGACCATATAGCATGAACCGACCATACTCAACTAAAAGCATGATCTTACCATTATAAGGGGCTGGGGGGAAGAGGTGGAGGGGAATAAATAAATAATAAATAAAAAATTATATATATATATAGCATATATATATATATATATATATATATATATATATATATATATATATATATATATATATATATATATATATATAATTTAATTATTATATCACTCCTTTTTCTACTACAACCAATAACACCCCAAGCATGAACACTAACCCATATAAACCTTGACACAAAATGGACAACTACGGACAGAACAAAGGGGAACACATATACAACAACAGGGAATCACCGAGTGCAGAACAAACAATTTAAACAGGAGCTAGGGTAAATAGACTAGCAAATACCTGGGTCGGATCCAGACAACGACAAACCAGCACTGCTAACAGACCTCCCACCAAGGTCCGGGCACAGATATTACAGATATTACTTATATTCAATCTATATACGTATTTATCTAGTTATTTATTTATCTATTTGTTTATTTATTTACTTATTTATTTAATTGTATTACTTCATATTCTTTAAAGGATGCTGAGACCATTACACAGATCCTAGGGAAAATAGACTAGCTGTTACCTGGGCGGAACCCTGATCTCGCCAAGCCAGTGCTGAGTCAAGATTTTTCACCATGGGACCGGCACATAAAAACAATTATTATCTTTATTTAAATTCCATTTATTTATTTTTCCTCTTTACTTTATAGACTAATCTTATATATTTATTTTCTTTATTGCAAATGTCTTACCATCACTCCTCCTCTAAAAATTTCACTCTCTCTCTCTTTCTCGAATAGGACAAACATCAAAGCAAGGGGCAGTCCAGGAAGCTCTACCTGCTGCTCCACAAACCCCTCCCCTCTCGGACAAGCAAAACAAAAACCGGACAAACATCAAAGCAAAGGGGCAATCCAGGAAGCTATACCTGCCGCTTCACTACAACCACCTTCCGTCCGGAGAAGCGAAAAATAACCAAACAAGCATCAAGGCAAGGTGCAATCCAAGAAGCTCTGCACACAGCCTCAGCAGCCATTGAGATCAGACATAAAGAGGGAAGAGTGGCAAGAAGGGCGACGGCTACCTGCTGACCCACAAAACCCTTTCCTCTCGGCCAAGTGAAGCAAGACCGGACAAACATCAAGGCAAGGGGCAATCCAGGAAGCTCTACCACGCCCTCCCTTCCGGACAAGCGAAACAGTGCCAGACACAAAAAAATTAAGACAAAGGGCCAGCCCAGGAAGACCTACCAGCAGCTCCACAAATTACTACACTCCCGGGCAGGCGAAAACAAAACCAGACAAGCATCAAAGCAAGGGGCAGTCCAGGAAGCTCTACCTGTTGCCCCACAAACCCCTTCCCTCTCGGACAAGCGTCACAAATTCGGACAAACATCAGAGCAAGGGGCAGTCCAGGAAGCTCTACCTGCTGCTTCACAAACCCCTCCCCTCTCGGACAAGCAAAACAAAAACCGGACAAACATCAAAGTAGGGGGCAGTACAGGAAGCTCTACCTGCCGCTCCACAAACCCCCTCACTCCTGGACAAGCGAAACATATCCAGACAAGCATCAAGGCAAGGTGCAATCCAGGACTTGCAGCAGGGTGTCATCCCCCGCCCTCGGAACAAGGATATCCTGACCGGACACAGACCGCAGTAACCCGATACAGGACTTACACCGACTGCACTGCCACCAATCCCACTAACTCCTGAAAGCTTAGGGCATGCCAGGAAGATCTACCTGCTCGGACAAGCGAAGCAAGACCGGACAAGTACTATGGCAAGGCAAGGGGAAATCTAGGAAGCGATACCACCCACTTCCTTCCGGACAAGCAAAACAAGACCAGAC
Organism: Megalonaias nervosa; assembly: GCA_016617855.1. NCBI lineage: Eukaryota > Metazoa > Mollusca > Bivalvia > Unionida > Unionidae > Megalonaias > Megalonaias nervosa. The sequence goes on from JAECUM010016356.1 coordinate 34,207, forward strand.
AAACCCTTTCCTCTCGGCCAAGCGAAGCAAGACCGGACAAACATCAAGGCAAGGGGCAATCCAGGAAGCGCTACCACCCCACTACACTCCCGGGCAGGCGAAAACAAAACCAGACAAGCATCAAAGCAAGGGGCAGTCCAGGAAGCTCTACCTGCTGCCCCACAAACCCCTTCCCTCTCGGACAAGCGTCACAAATTCGGACAAGCCTCAAAGCAAGGGGCAGTCCAGGAAGCTCTACCTGCTGCTCCACAAACCCCCTCACTTATGGACAAGCGAAACATATCCAGACAAGCATCAAGGCAAGGTGCAATCCAGGACTTGCAGCAGGGTGCCATCCCCCGCCCTCGGAATAAGGATATCCTGACCGGACACAGACCGCAGTAACCCGATACAGGACATACACTGACTGCACTGCCACCAACCCCACTAACTCCTGAAAGCTAAGGGCAGTCCAGGAAGATCTACCTGCTCGGACAAGCGAAGCAAGACCGGACAAGCACCATGGCAAGGCAAGGGGAAATCCAGGAAGCGATACCACCCATTCCCTTCCGGACAAGCAAAACAAGTCCAGACAAACATCAAGGCCAAGGGGCAGTCCAGGAAGCTCTACCTGCCGCCCCACAAACCCCTTCCCTTCCGGACAAGCGAAATAAAACCCGATAAGCACCAAAACAAGGGGCAGTCCAGGAAGCTCTACCTGCTGCTCCTCAAACCCCTTCCGGACAAGCGAAACATATCCAAATCGAGATACAATTACTCCTCGTAAGAAGGAGATATTGTAGCTCCCACTCGAAATGGACAAACACCCCTTCCCTCACACCTACCCACAAGACAAGCGAGAACGGGCATAAAACAGGGGCTAGGGAATACATACTAGCACAAACCCGGGTGGAATCCTGACAGTGGCAAGCCAACGCTGACTATACAGATTTCCCACCAAGAACCCGATCATGGGACCAAATGTGGAGGTTGAGGAAAAGGGCCCATTCTCCCCTTCAAAACCAAGCGTCTTCTATCCTTGAAGACCAAAAAACAAAACAAACATGATCCTTTAGATCCACCGTCCAAAAACACAACCACAAATTACTGAGTACGGATAAAGTTTATAGGAGGGTTAACCCCAACAAAAATTGGAAATCTTCTTCGGCAAACGCACAAGTACACTTAGTACACACAATTCAAACTCACCGATTTATTCAAAATTCACAACCCCTAACGCTTGAACAATTGTACAGGTGACTCTCACTGCATTGGCATAGGGATGTCCACTAGCAAAACTGGACGAGATTTGAACAAAAAACCGGCCTGGGCGTTGGGCCGGGGCGCGCGGTTGTCGGCTTGGGGGTGCTCTGCGGGGTTGTCTCCGGGGCGTTGCTGTGGGGTTTTGTGCTGCTGCCTTCCGGGTTCCTTTCCGCCTTTCCTCGCTGCCGGACTCATGATGGGTGCTGTGATCTAGACGCAAACTAGGGGGTTATGATGGCACCATACTCACACCTCGGAGGGCCCAGCCTAGGGCTCCGAGAGGCAGTGGTGGCACCATATCCACACCTCCGAGGGCCCAGCCTAGGGCTATAACCAGTCTCGAAAGCACAGAGTGCATATGCGACTATAGTACATCAGTCAGTCATTCGCGCCATTCAACATTGAATAAAAATGGCTTCAAACCGTACGAGATGATGAAATTGCAAGAGGTGGTGGATAAAGGCATGGTGGAAGAAATGCTCATCAAAACAGAGTATGGGGCTTATAACCCGCAGAGATTGGAAATGGAGATTAATAATTTGAAGAAAGGGAAAGAAATATTGAGACCTGATAAAACAAGAAAAGGAGGAGAAGGAGTACATAGAGGAAACAGAGGAAATGAAAAGATGGAATGAGAAGATGGAAAAAGAAGAGGAGAATGAGAAGAGGAAGAAAGAGGAGAAGGAGAAGGAGGAGAAGAAAGAGAATGGGAAGAAAAGTGTAATGCAAAAATTGAGGTGCTGGTGGAGAAGAAGAAGGGAGGAGAGAAAGTAGAAGAAAGTTAAACGGCCCTTTTCAGGGCCACTCCATTGCCTCGAAAAGATATCTATTCTCTCTTACCATATTTGTGTATTTGTTTGTTTGTCTTTGTCTATGTCTCTATATATGTCTCTATGTCTATCTCTCCATTGTGTTTGGCCCTATCACACCCTTGACACTATATAGACCCACTCACCTGTTCCATTCCCCCTTGAGGCTAAACAGTCCCACCCATATTAAATTCCCGTTTGAAGCTATAGTGCAAACGACCAAATTTAACATAGAAGTCTACGTGAAGCTATAAATCTTGAGGCTATACTGCAACCCCCCAAATTTAACACATAGGTCTTCGTGAGGCTATGTCGTCCCCATACCCTACTTACAACTCATTTTAAGAAATGTTAAAGAGTATAATGCCTTCAGTAATACATTTCGGTGTCGTTTTTATTTATTTTAAATGAACATTTTATATTATAATATTTCAAGGTCAATCATTGATGAAATTTTAAACAATTAAATATATTTAATATTTAATTGTATTTTCAAATCAAGCGTGAATAGTATGTTTTAGTCTTTATGCAACAGTTGGACTTGTCGTGATCTTGTTTATTGTCAGTAATATTCGCTATTCCGCAAAAACATGCGTTGGTTACAAACTTGTATTATCATAGTTCGAGACTAAAGCTGAAGTCCTATCTCTGCATTTAGCATCATGTGATCATTTTCAATATGTCGACCACATCATTCCAAAACAAACTTAACGAACTTGAAAGAAGACTTAAAGCTGAAAATTCATCTAGAGAGCGAGATAGAGCCCGATTCCATGATGTCAGTGCTAGTCCCAGAAGACCAAAGCCAAAGCCATGTAAGAGGTTCCTAGATTTACTCTCGAACTCCTCCCTTTGTTAGACTGGCACCTGCCGTTTCAGCTGTCAGTTTCAGAAAATTATAATGAAAGCTAAATTGCAAAGTTTTTGTTTTAAATGCAGTAATAAGTGGTGTCAGCTCGTACAGTTGAAATATGTAATCATTTATGATGTTTAACTTTAGAAATTATTTGATCTGAAGTAATGATACGCTGATTTCGTTATGATATTCCACTCCGATTTATTAATTTCTTTGTTTACATTTCGTTCAGTTCTGCATCGCGAATGAAATCCGTGTCTGTAGCTCAGTGGATTTTCAAATGAGTGTCACATAATGTAGATAAGAATGGCTTAAATCGTTTTGTGCATGATTGATTTAACACCATTTATGTAAACGTGCTGAGAAACGCGACATATTCACATGCTGAAATAATGGTTTATATATGACGAAATATTGATTAACTGACATTGTGAGCAACTTGGTTTACACTGTACATTTTGTAATTTAATGTGTTGTTTGAACGGTGTTAATATAAAAAAAAAAAATGACAAGACATATTCATCACATGACAGGACTGAAATAATCTCATGCATTTTTCATTAAATTCTGCAACAGTATGGTGCCAAAGCATAACAAGACACAACCATTTATTACATACAGGTGTATTGATATTTTGTTCTTTGTTATAATTGAATGAGTATGATAAACTACTGATTAATATTGGATCCTTTAACTATGTTAGTGTACTTACGTGTTCTACATGTTCAATTAGTCAATTCAAAATGAGTTGACTTAACACGTGACCATAACTGCTAGCTGTTACAAAGGTAGGATTTGCATATTTCTTTACTTCATTTTTATTCTATCCTCAATGCTTGATTTGATACAAAAATACTAAACATTAAGTAACAATATAATGCAGGTCAATGTTTAACTGATTGTAACAATACAACCAACACTTCGCAAGTTGGAAATCAAAACAGAATACTTAATTAGGTTCAAGCAGAAATGCTCAAGGGCATCACTGTGACATTTGTTTGATGCTTTCACATTTGAATATTAGAGGGAACATCACATTTATGATGATTACACTGAAGTTAAGTTAAAACTGAAACACATTTTATTTGACAGAACTTTTAACTTGTATTTATTTCTTAAAGTGTTGCTACCTATAGGCATTACTAATATTTTATTGCTCAAAATTTCATCATATATTGTTATTTACAGTGTGCTGAGAATTTTTTATTAAAAGAAGAGTAAACAAAATTTATGACCTTAATAAAAGTTGCAAATTTCATGACCTTGATTCAAATTTAAGGGCACTAACTGCTGTTTACAGCTACAAAATGAGTGATATATCAAGGTTTATTCATGTTTAATAAACTGAGATCTGTTTTACAATTTCTATAAGAAAACAATGTGATCCTCAACTGCCTCAACATTTTAAGCATCCTGTTTTATCCATGTGCATTATAACAGTGGTGAAGCTAGACTTGAAGTTTAGGGAGAAGTGACTTCTTTTGGACAGAACAGGGAGAAGTGAGAGCTCTGAACAGGGAGAAGGGGGAGCAAAGTGAGACATGCAGTGTGTGTGTGTGTGTGTGTGTGTGTGTGTGTGTTGTTTTCATTCTTTTATTTGAACTATGCCATCTATTTCCCAATATACATATTTGCATGTAACATTGATTTTAAGCAATACTTTATTTTCATGCAGAAAATGTTCTGAGTTCTATCTATATTATAAACACATTTGGTGCATGTTTAAACACTGTCATATTCATATTCAGTGTATTTTGGCAATATGACTTAAAATGAGAACAACAGAAGTTATACATTGTAATGAATTTTAACTGAGTAACTAGATTACAGTATTTGTAATTGCAAGTTAGTACAAATTCTTAATCAGCTACTCTTAATCAAGAATTTTTATCTTTTTACTGTCTGAGAGTTCATTATAAATTGGCATTTGAAAAGATTTCTAAACTTGTTTGAAACAACCTGTACCATGTACATGAGAGTAAATGTACATGTCTTTCAGATCATCCTAATTTCTTTGTTGCCAGTGAAACTTTACCGTAACTGTTCATAGACAACACACTGAAGAATTAAAGTCTGTATATGAATGAACTAAACCCTCTTTTCAACTGAATCGACACAGCCAACATACAAGTGCATCTATTTTTAGAAAGGGGGGGTTTCTTAATGTAACCACTCACTTTATAGCTTCCTTACAACATTCCATTGATAGGATTGTAAATGCAAGATTTTATTATTTGTCTACATACTTGGTGTAACATTAGGCATTAGTTAAGTAGCATTTGCTTTGCTGTTGTTTTTTTATCTTTGTATTTTCACAAAAATGAGTAAACTCAGAATACAACCTTGACCTTATAGTGTCTCTCGAAATCCACAGCATAGCATTGTCCCATATATTTATGACCTACATACTTGCATTTTAAAGCTAAATCTTTAATAACATAATATTTAGACTCTGCTTTCTTTGAATTGAATATTTTCATGAATATATTTGCCCATTGGTTTATGAAAAGAGACAATCTATTAAAAAGGTACTTCACCCAAACAGTGATGTTGGCCATTATTTCCCCATGACACAAGTTCACTTATGGTTCCAAACTGGTTTTTATCAAGAAAATAATGTACAAGCAGCAGTTAAAATATTCATGTAACCAATTCTGTTCTTAAAACTCAAATGATATTTACATAAGTTTAAGTTTGAAAACACAAGTTTATATTTTTTTATCATCAAAGGATAACTTGCGCAAATTGGGTAGTAATATTTGCTAACTTACACAGGAAATGGTAATGATCAGCCTGCTATCAAAACACATGCCTGTGAATGTGCAAGGGTTTGTTTGTCGGCGTAATTGATATCAACACCAGCTATTTGATGGCATGAAGCCTACATTTCACCTTGAGCTATATATAACATAACACTGGAACTGGCTTGGACAAGGTGAGGCAGCATCTCAGAAAGGATGGTCATTCAATGTTACTTAAGAAAAATCACGGGGCAAAGTTGTTTTTGCTTTCCTAACAGAAGAAGGCAAAGTTTACACTTTTTAGGCGACTCATTTCCCCACTTCTCCTGGTAGCATGACCCTGCTATAGCGACGGAATAGTGTATTTGCTGTACTTTAAATGAAAGTTTTTTTTCTTCAGATATTGCTCTTATTGAAGTTTATTTATTATGTTCATCATCCACTGATTTGTTAATTTTCAACCTTCTCCCTTTTATTACCTTTTTTTTTTTACTGCATATCAGTGCTATTCAAATTTTTGTCCTAGTCACTTATCCAAAAGAAGTAACTTCAGAAAATTGACTTGTCCAGATTATTTTTGTATTCTTCAGAACTCTGTTGCAGGGATTTTTCTACAGTTTTTAAAATTGGAGTTTGTGGTTCATGGGTTTGGGCATTTTTATTCCTGAAGATATCAGATTTGGAAATTTTAAATTCCAAACAGTTTTAATTCAGAAAAATTTACAAGGAAAAGGTTCTTTACTATTCCAAGAATTTAATAATCTGGGTGACTTTGACTCTTGAACGCTTGCAACACTCGTTATTGGAATTTCTCTCCTAAAGTCAGTATAGTTGAATGCATGTAATACTCAATTAAGTTAACCTATACTGTAAGTTTATCTTACTTAATGTTTGGATTAACGTCATTTTCACCAACAACGCATGTATGACAAGTTTATGTCCACAAAGTTGGCTACTTAAACTGATTGTGTTTTGGGGGGGGTATCAGAACCACACCCCACATGCATTTATGCATATGGGGTATGTTCTTTAATCAAGTAAGTTCATCATTTAGCAATAGCTTTATAAGTATAGTGCATGGGTCATTTAGGGATTAAACAAACTGCAAATTTGGGTTGATACAAGATGAGAAATTACTGTATACTGCTGCAAAACAGTGAGAGAGAAATATTAGATATAGCAGTGTTGATGATAATATGTCATTGCACAGCTTACAGACTGAGAATTTAAGTTGCTGGATTTTTTTATGCGAGGTGGATAATAAAATTCATCTTCTTGTTTTTATTACAACCTGTATATCACATCCTCTATATCACAACCTGTGTATCGCAACCTATATATCATCCTTTAGATTTTCCACAGCCTTTTTAAATTTTGAGAGATCAGCAATGTGTTGATGCTGCAGTGGCCATCTCGAAAATCTTTATTGCTGATGAAAGAATTATCGTGGGGATTTTAACTGAAAGACTTCATATGGCATGTAGTTTGTTCTAAATGAAAATGGTGCTGATCTGACATTGTTATGGCTACCATAGCAGCCTTCTGGAAGATCTTATTGATACTCCTACTGAATGGAAAGTCATATTGACATTGGGTTTTCATCAGTAGATTTCTTATGATGTCAAGTAGGTCATAAATGAAATTGGTGCCATATGGACACAGCAGCTGTCTAGAAAATCTTGTTGATCACTACTCGGCTTGGATAGAGGGTCAAATCAACCTGGGTTTTCACTGAAAGACTCTGAGATGTCCAGTTGGTCTTAATTGAACACACTGCCCTGTCTGACATCTAATATGGCCACCATAGCATTCATTATGGATATTTTATTGATGCTTGTTCTGAACAGAAAATCATCACTATTGGGTTTTAACCAAAAGACTTCTCATGATATCTCTTCCTGAATGGATGATGATATAGACAATGGGTTTTCATTCCAAGACTTCTTATGATGTCGAATTGGTCCTTAATCAAAATTGTGTGTATTGATATCCAGTATGGCCACCACATCAGTAATCTTGAAACTTTTGTTATTGCTACTTTTCCGCAACAGAAAGACATATCATTTGAAAGTAAACACATTCAAGGCAAAAAATTTTTTTTTTCATGGCCACATTCTTTTTTTTTTTTTTTTGTGGTGCAAGCAGATCAGGATCTGTGTAGTTTATTCTACTGATTACTCATGACAAACTTCATAGACCCAGATTTGCTGGCACATTATGCTGTGGCAGAACTGGGTCTGTGCAGTTTGCAGTTGGACATGGCTTATATGACTTATAAGCAAGTATACACAGTATTCTTTGGAATTTTCTTCAGAATATGGATGTCTTTGCTGAAAGTCAATACTTTCTACTGGACTTCTTATAGTGTTTGATAGGGCTGACTGTTCACTGGAAGTCCATACTTTCACCTGAAATTTTGATTTGACATGTACATGTACTTAACTAGCAGTATTTATTAATAATATGGCATATAGATGATTTGACAATATTGTCCAAATCAAACTCGGGGAAAACTTTTGACTAAATTCATGATTTATATTCACGTCATCACCAGTTTAATATAAACACCATTACAACAAAATAGAGCATCAATTATTTGCCAAATCAATTGCGGGTGCTTACATACCCACTCTGTAGAATATAGTTTCTTCAAAGTATGATTGAAATAAATGGTAAATCAAGTTAGCATGTCATTCCTGAACTATGCTTTTAGGGTTACAGCAATCTTTCATTAACAAAGCTTATATATCACAATGTATTTTATGCTGGCTACTTGAATGCCAGGTCTCTTTTTAAAGCAAGCATGCAAGCCCTCAAGCTGCATGTTCACCTGTTATTGGTTTACCATACCTGCCATAATTTTACTGGCATGATGAATGCTGTAATTCAAGTATCAAATATTTGTTTCAGTGTGTGACTTTGGGGCTATGCAACGATCTAGTTCAGCTCCTTCAAGTGGTGTGCGCAGGTTGAAGCCAGGGTCATTGGATTGCAGTCCCCTAATGCGTCAGCCTGACAGTGCAGAAATAGAGCAAAAATATCAAGAAATTATGAAGATGACAGGGATATTAACCCTTGATGGACAGGTAACATGAAACTTTGGATAAAAGACATAAAAGGCATTGTCAGTTAAGTGCACATGATGGTCACCATTTTCTTAAAGCAGAACTATGTGCTAATGTAAGAAATGAACAGAATGGGCAAGCGTTATGTTTTGTTTTGTTGGGGTTTTTTCAGTATGTCTTCCTAGTATACTAGGCATATTTCTGATTTTACTTAAAAAGAAATATGTTAATGTTTTCAAAACTTGATATGTCACTCGTCTCTGAAGGGGAAAGGCGAATACTCTCTTCTGATCAAGGATGATTTTGTTGGTTTAATGCAAACAATTCTCCCTATAGTTTTAAAATTTTATATACAGTTCTGGAAAAGAAGAAAATTTCACTTGTCTGGCAAAATATGTTACAATTCTTGGGCTTAGAAAACATTATTTTTCCAGCGTTTTTCTTCTTTTTATTTATCAAGTAATGAAATGACCTAAATTTTGCAAACACATGTGTCTTAAGTTTAGTCTGGATATAAGATGTCTGATTGGTCCTGTTTTTAGGAGACCTAAATTTTACCAATCAGGTCACTGAATTTTAAACTTAAATTTAAATCTAGACTCAAGTTCTTTGTGACATTGAAGCCAGATTATCCACAACACAAAAGGTCCCCTTGTCATGCTGGCAGCAATGATAATTTTTTTTTTTTTTCAAGATTGATGCCTCCTAATGTTGCTATGTCATTGTATACAGATGGTTAAAAAGTTTGGGACAAGTTTGGAGTTTGCCATTGCAACAACATCCCATGGTACCATTAGAGTGCTCCCAGATTTTGTTTAGGCACAAGACCAGGACTGGTGACTTTAAATAAAATCACCAGCCCTGATTCTAATTTTCATATGCCCAGATTGTCCCTTTTTTATATTATTTGTCACACAATATTAAAATTGCCACACTTCAGATATGAAAAGATAACAACAAAATAATATTAAATTGACTTCTGTGTTTATTTGTATTTCAAATATTGAATGTAAAGTCATGTTTCCTCCAGGTCTTGATATCAGCCATTGTCTGAGTGTTCTGTCACTTTTATAATATTATTTGCCACACAACGTTGCAACTGCTATACTTCAAATATGAAATGATTTAAACAAAATCATAGTAAATGGATATAAAAAAATTTCATATAAAGCAATGTTTTCCTCCAAATCCCGAGGTTAGCCATTGTCTAGTCAGTCTTTCAGTGTCCTTCTCACTCCATGGATCGATTACGTTTATGTTTATTAGCATCTGAAGCGTGTCTTGATTTATGCAGATTCTATTTGCACTTTTGATGTTGTTCATTAGGTGCCGCTTAATGTGTTAAATCTGTGTTGAATTACAGTAGTGTAAGCTTGCGTAAGGGACAGCTCAGTTATTATTAACAAAACTTAAACTTGAAACTTCTTCATTAACACAATAGCAATTAAACAAGACCTTTAAAAAAAATCAAAATATTTCAGTGTTTCTTCCAGAATCATTTTTAGTCAGTCTGTCCTTTTTATCCCAACTTTGCCAAAGGACAGCCGATTTTTAATCGAAGACTCAAAAGCCAACACGACCATGTTTGATCCCTGCACATTAATATACAAAATGGTATCTTAGAATCACAAGTATGTTAAATCCAAGGGATCCCTAGTTGTAGGTAACTCAGGAAATCTGTTCCCCATTCATAGGTCGCACGCTTCACTTTGCAAACAGAGGACAGCTTTTGATAGAAGTATGATAAGTAAATGATTCTCACAAGGGTAAGAGACATGTATTGGGATAATTATTAATAATTTACTACCCTTTCAACATCTTGAAATTTTTTTTTTGGCATTTCATCAGATTGATTTAAGTTTTTTCATGCAGATTAGTTTTTTCAGACAAGCCTAACAGGCACTTCACTTATAATACAGGAAGGGCCTGATCTGAAATTAAATGTATCCCATGCATTGGGTTATGAGATTTTTTGAAAACTCCACAAACTAGCTCCAGAAGAAGAAAAAAGAATCACTGGAGAGTGGCATCCCTCGTATAGAACCAATCGCAGTAATATTGCGCTAATTATGTATCTGACACACATAGCTGACACATGCATACCTCCGAAAGGTTTAACCATGACCAGACTGCATATCATTCCAGTTTTTACCAAATTGTACATGTACCTATATATTAATTAGCCTTGAATGAGTTCAGTTTCCAGCTTGCAACAACTTAATTTGATAGTAACTGTGGTTTCCACAGCATGACTTGAACAGGGTAATTGGATTTGAACCTGATTTGACATGCACCATTATGGTGATGAGACCTTGAATGATTAGATTTCCAGCACTCCATGACGCCATATGCGGAGTTATGCTCCTGATTGCCCATATTTTAGTATTTTACAGATGTCTGCATAACTAATGGTGAAGCAGTTGTGTTGACATATCTTTGATAAATGGAACATTGATTATGTCAGCATGTGCATATCATCATATACCCACCCTAACAATGCCAACCTGTGCAAACTTTGGCTTATACACATGTGCAGTACCAGTAATCATTGGATTGCTGGTAACTTTCTACTCCAGCTTTTATATTATTGGAAACTGCATGAGTTTGATCACAGTATATTAATGGAGTCAGATTATTAGACTATCACACTTTTGTTTGCCTAATATTTCCCATCTCCGTTGAGTTATCTTGATGAAACTTGGTATACTATTGTCGTTTCAGTACATTTTGTCCTGTAAAGTATGGAGACTGTCGGATCCATATTTCAAGAGTATCCTCATTTTTATTACACATTTTGTCAGTTTTTCCATCTGTCTATCCGTCACTTTCATCTCTGATTAATATCTCATGACTAGACACTGTGTCTTGTTTTCTCTTTCTGATCAGCATTTAAAGATTTATCCACATTAACAAAGAGAAATCTCTCTGTCACTTATGTACACAGTTGCTATCTTCCAAACCATTTGAGATATCTTCATAAAACTTTATATTTATTTGTATCTTAATGGTTTTCTCACATAATGGGTTTTGTCAGATTACCATATTCACAATATATCTTCCGACACTGTACACCATAAATTAATTTCTAAAGTAATTTTTTATGCACTGTATGTTCTATGATAGCTCTTGTTTGTTTTTTTAGTAATATGTTTTGGGACACCTTGTCAATCATAATATTGTTGCTTAATGATTAATAAGGGTATTAATTTTAGGATTTAAAAATTGAAACATACCTGTCCAAAAATGCACTGAAACTAAATTTTATTTTATAAAAAATAAAATGAAAAACCAGTCTGTGTTTTTCACATCTTTCTTCCCAAATGAAAAATTTTGAAGAACAAAATTTTATAGCTTAAGTTGCAATATTGGAATGACTCATATTTTGTATTTTGCTTTACACTGTTTGATGCAATACAAATTCCGATTGGATTTATATTTGCCTTTTTTTATAAACCAGGTCTAATTAACAAGTATCATTCCCCTATTCCCCTAGTTACCTGCCAGTACAAAGCCCTTAGCATGTAATGGCAGCACTTACTTTGTTTCCCAACCTTTTGAGTGAGCTGTGAATTTGATACTTGTTCAGTGCCAAGTAGTCCTATATTCAATTGTCATTTTATTTGAACTTCCTGTGATCATGTTGCACAGTTGAAACCTATTCAGTTGCACAGATGCTTTTATAGATTTCAAAGAATGTATACTCAGAGTGTCACTTACAGAATTGCAACTGTTCCATCATATCAGTTTACTTTTGAAATTCCAGTGAATACTAGTAAAAAGAAACCAAGGTCGGATTTCCTAGGTCAGCCTACTTTGTACATAAAAAAACTGGCACACTTTAAAGAATCAGAAGTGGGCTTCTGGGGTTAGCATGCTTTGTAAATAGAATAAAGTTGAAACAATGGTTTTATTTCTCTTTGCCAGGTGTGTTTAGTCCCCACCGAAGCATTATTATTTGCCACCAACAGGCATCGATGTTTGCAGGGTACAATAGCATACACTACTTTAATTGTCTTTAAGAATAATTATGTAACCTGTACTAGCAAAAATATTATCATTTGCATTCACAGTGAATGTATTTATATTTGCAAAATATTATATTGTTAACCTGGATATTATTTTGCACCCACCATATACTTGTGTCATGCATGAACTCTTGATGCCTTGAAGCAATCATTATTTCTCTCTCACTCTCTCTCTCTTGTTGGTAATCTTGTTGGATCCAGTTTTCAGTTTGATAACATGTTTGAACCCTTGAGGAGAACCAAACTCAATTTGTTTTTACATCTTCACGTTAGTGAACAATATGTCAGTGTGTTTATGCAACATGAGTGATACAGTTATTGTTCCTCATAAGCAATTTATGTACAAAAGAAACATATTCACTATCCAAAGTCACACACTGTGATGAAGGGTAAACATCAGTAGTGTATTGATGTTTACCCTTCATCACAGTGTGTGACTTTGGATAGTGAATATGTTTCTTTTGTACATAAATTGCTTATGAGGAACAAAAAGAAAATAAAAATAAATAAGAACAGTATAAGGTTAGTTTTTTTTTTGTGTTATCAAATTAGCATTCTGTCAACCTACTTAATTGTAACGTGCAGGGCAGGGGGGTGGCACATTCAACACAGTTTGATTTGTGTCTCAGTTATGTAACAAAAAGTTTAACCATAAGTTGTGGAAGAAGAAAAATACTAATTTTATCTTGTCCAATGATGTATGCTATATACAGTATTACTTTCAATGTGTGTGTGTGTGTGTGTGTGTGGTATTCTGTAAGCAGATGCTTACTGAAGGTCTAGTTGTTGTTATTATTATTATTATTATTATTATTCAGAAAGTTCCGTCAGATATCACAGACTTAGAACCACTAGGGGAGCTGGGTCATGGAACCTGTGGTCAGGTCATCAAAATGAAACATAAACACACAAACCATTTAATGGCTGTCAAGGTAAATATGTTTCGGTTTGTTTATCAATGCTCATCACAGCATTTAGTAACAGATGTGTAGGATAGTAGCATTAGAGCCCTATTGTAATAATATGGAAGAAGCATTGGAGCCCTATTGTATTAATAGGGTTGAAGCATTAAAGATTTTAGCTCTATTAATAGGGATGAAACATCAGAGCCCTATTATATTAATAGGGATGAAGCATCAGAGCCCTGTTGTATTAATAGGGATGAAACATCAGAGCCCTATTGTATTTTTAGGGATGACGAATTAGAACCCTATTGTATTAATAGTGATGAAGCATCAGAGCCCTATTGTGTTAATTAATAGGGAGGAATCATCAGAGCCCTATTCTATTTATAGGGATGAAGCATCAGAGCCCTGTTGTATTAATAGGGATGAAACATCAGAGCCCTATTGTATTTTTAGGGATGACGAATTAGAACCCTATTGTATTAATAGTGATGAAGCATCAGAGCCCTGTCGTATTAATTAATAGGGAGGAATCATCAGAGCCCTATTCTGTTTATAGGGATGAATTATCAGAACCCAGTTGTATTAATAGGGATGAAGAATCAGAGCCATATTGTATTAATAGGAATAAAGCTTTAGAGACTAGACCCCAATTGTATTAATCAATAGGGAGGAATCATCAGAGCCCTACTATATTTATAGAGATGAATCATCAGAGCCTTGTATTAATAGGGAGGAATCATCAGAACCCTATTATATTAATAGGGCTGAATCATCAGAGCCCTGTTGTATTAATAGGGATGAAGATTCAGAGCAATATTGTGTTAATAGGGATAAAGCATTAGAGATTAGAGCCCTATCGTATTAATAGGGATGAAGCATCAGAGCCCTATTGTATTTATTAAGAGGAAGGAATAATCAGAGCCCTATTATATTTATAGGGCTGAATCATCAGAACTCTGTTGTATTAATAGGGATGAAGAATCAGAGCCATATTGTGTTAATAGGGATAAAGCATTAGAGATTAGAGCCCTATTGTATTAATAGGGTTGAAGCATTAGAGCTCAGTCTTATTAATAGGGATATAGCATTGGAGTCCTATTGTATTAATAGGGATGAAGCATTAGAGATTGGAGACTGATTAAATTAACAGGGACGAAGCATTGGAATCCAGTTGTATTAATTGAGATGAAGCATTGGAGTCCAATTGTATTAATAGGGCTGAATTGTTGGAGCACTATTGTATTAATATGAATGAATCATCTTAGCCCTATTGTGTGATAGGGATGAAACAGAGCCCATTTGTATTAATAAGGATGAAGCATTGGAGCCAAATTTTATTAATAGGGATGAAGAATTAGAGATTGGAACCCATTTGTATTAATAGGGATGAAGCATTGGAGATTAGAGCCCATATGTATTAATAGGGATGAAGAATTAGAGATTGGAACCCATTTGTATTAATAGGAATGAAGCCTTGGAACCCTATTGTATTAATATGGATAAATCATCAGAGCCCTAATGCATTAATAGGGATGAAGCATTAGAGCCCTATTGTATTAATTTATGTAGTGTTTCACCTAGGATCCACTTAGCTTGGAGAAATTGGTCACCCATTCCTCCAGATATGTGGAGGGGAGACAATAAAATCCAAAGGGACAATTAAGTGATTTTATTAGAAGAAATGGTTTAAAAAGTTGGCCCCAAGGATTGCACAGGGTTCAGTAATTGGGTGAAGTGTGGTCATACATTAGAAAAACACACCATCTTGCACTCGAGCTGCAGCAGTGTGCAAGTGGGTAATGATGTATGTATATTTGCCACATTTGTACACCTTTACTGAAGGTAAAGACACTTGCTTTATATTTACAAACATAATTTTTATGGAAACTTGTTCAAAAAATCAAATATTTTTTCTTGTATTTACATTGATATTGTTGTGTAAGAACTATCGGTGACATTTGAAATATATCAATTTTATTGGTTATCAGATATGATATAAATACCTTTTAAGAGTAAACCAAAGCATTTTCATTCATATCGGTGTTTTTGAATGTTAGAAACAGCCAGCTTTTTTTCAGGGCAGCACAGATACACATCCAGATTCAGAAACATTATATTATAATGTGATCAGTTGTATATTAATTTAAAGAATTACATAATAATAGTAGAAACAGTTACATATGCTAGTTGAAACAGTTGTATAGCACTAGTTGAAATAGTTATATAATGCTTGTTGAAATAGTAATATAATGGTAGTTGAAATAGTAATATAATGCCAGTTGAAATAGTTATATAATGCTAGTTGAAACAGTAATATAATGCCAGTTGAAATAGTTGTATAATGCTAGTTGAAATAGTAATATAATGCCAGTTGAAATAGCAATATAATGCCAGTTGAAATAGTTATATAATGCTAGTTGAAATAGTAATATAATGCCAGTTGAAATAATAATATAATGCCAGTTGAAATAGTAATATAATGCTAGTTCAAAAATTAGATAATGATGTTAGGGGAAGGAGTTATATAGTGCTATATAAAACTCATATAATGCTAGCTGAAACAGTTATATAATGCTAATAGAAGTTATTTGATGCTGATTCAAGGAGTTACATGATGCTAGTTGAGGGATCTATGTAATGCAAATTTTATTTTCAATCATAGTAATTAATATCATGATTTAAAGTAAAATGTGCAATTTTTATTTTTACAGCAAATGCGAAGATCTGGTAATAAAGAAGAAAACAAAAGAATTATTATGGATCTGGATGTAGTTCTCAAAAGTCATGATTGCCCATATATAGTGCAGTGTGTAGGAACATTTATAACCACAGTAAGTATATCATGAAACTTTTTTCTGTTATGTTCCCACTGTAATAATAGCAGAAGAAGGTATATACTGATTTGCTGCTTTCCACATATCCCATGTCTGTACATCAGTCTCACAACCATTTTATTGTGATATCACACAAACTAATGGACTCGGAACAATGAAACTCCATACATTATCATGGCCATGAGTAGATGACATAATTAGGTTTTAACATTTCTTTATTCACATATTTAAAACCCTTTTGGACTTGGACTCTGTTTAAAAAAAACTTGTTAGCACAATTAAAGCAAAGGTCATGTGAGGTAGGTAAATGAAATGTTATGGTTATATTTGTATTCTTATCTAGATGATCTGATTAGATTGTCAGATCATTACATACATTTTAAAAAATAACTTTCAACATACCTGGCTAAGGTGAGGGAGTATGACATTTTGGCCACTATCCATCTGTGACCATTCAGTTAACACTTGGTTAACTAAAATGAAATGTTTGGTTATATTTGTATTCTTATCTAGATGATCTGATTAGATTGTCATATCATTACATACATTTTAAAAAATAACTTTCAACATACCTGGCTAAGGCGAGGGAGTATGACATTTTGGCCACTATCCATCTGTTACCATTCAGTTAACACTTGGTTGTGAACACACTTGAGGCTTTATTTCTGATGAGTTTGATCAGATATATGGATGAGTTCATGAGTGACATCAATACATATTATTAAATTGATCTTGAATCTAATTGACTGAGCCTAATAATACTCCAGAATATATCATATTTTGATCAAATTTAGTATTTAGCTTGTATCAGATTTTGATCAGATTTGGTATATAAGCTTGCATCAAATTTTGATCAGATTTGGTATGTAAGTTTGTATCAAATTTTGGTCCGATTTGGTATGTAACCTTGTATCAGATTTTGGTCCAATTTGGTATGTAAGCTTGTATTAGATTTTGGTCAGATTTGGTAAGTAAGCTTGTATCAAATTTTGATCAGATTTGGTATGTAAGCTTGTATCATATTTTGATTAGATTTGGTATGTAAGCTTGTATCATATTTTGATCAGATTTGGTATGTAAGCTTGTATCATATTTTGGTTTTGTGGGGTATGTTGCCATTTTTTAGAACATAATAGGCTATACATGGCAGCCAGTATATTCATTGGAGGAAGAACCTAGGAGCAACCAACGACGCACGGGTAACTACTTAAAACTTTCTCAAGTACCCATGTACATAGAGCTGAGCTCAAACTCAAGCGGACAGAGCTGAGAGGTATGAGTGATCTGTAAAGGTGAACCTGGAACTTCTTGCAAGGTAATGAGAATGCAGGCTGATCAGATGGTGGGTATCAGACCTGTGTCCTTTGGGTTATGAAACTAATGCCTGAATCAGTGAGCCACTACAGCTGTCTTTGTCTTAGGTGTGGATCTTTATGTGGATTTGCATTTATAAGCTGACATATGTCAGATAAAAGTGAATAACATCAGATCTGTTTGGAACTTCTAAGGTTATTTTACACATTGCTTTTACTTTTTGGACATGTTTAAGAGAATGAAAAACTTTGTTAGCATAATTGAGCCAAAATCATATGCAGACAGATGATTTTCATGCCATAAATCAGTTATTCTAGCAACCCCAGTCTAGCATGGACAAGGCGCCAGTTTACCTGGAAATCTGATGAAACTGTTGACCAAGTGTAGAATTTTCATTGCAGCATCAATACATGTCATCTGATTGCAACTCATTGTATATATTGTAAAAGCTAATAAAATTATCTATAATGGGCATGTTTTCTTTTTATATTTGACACTATATTAATGGAATTATTACTTTATAATTATCGAAAGTAACAGATTTCACGTGTCATTGGAAATAATCATTGATCATGCCGGGGTCGCGTGACACCTCTCTTCTTTGTTACAAAATGCGGGTTATTAAAACTTCATGAATATTCATGAAATTTTCAATCCAATCAGAGGAGATGTAAACAATTCGGTCAGTGGTTGTAGCACTTTCCTATGATATTCCTACATGAAGAAATAATCCCTCAAACTTTACGCAGATTTGACAAAAAGTTTGGCAGTTTAAATAAATGCATCATATATTATCACAATTGGCATATTCCAAGCTTTATTTTGATACCAAATTTATATATCGGAAATGCTTTTACACCAACCGCAACGAGCATCGAATTTGTAAAACATTTGAATCTCCCCATGTCGACATTGTCTGCCATATTTGAATTTCTAGCAGCTGATAACAATGTCAACTTTTCTACAACTGATGTTCCAAAACTAAACTTTTATTAATTTCGTACAAATTGGTGTGCCAGAAGAACATGGCAAGATGAATTCTTTTTATAGTTCATATCGTATTAACGCTTGTTGTACGGTTTAGACAGTATACAATGCAAAATGCGCACACAAAGCGTAGATTTTCAACTACTATAAATAGGCTGAAGTTGCCGATGCTGTAAATATCTGAACTGACAAACGGTAATCGGTTTTAAATTATGTTCAACCTTATATTCATTATGTTATTGCATTTGTTTAAATTTTGTAATGGGACATTGATGAAATAATGAGAAAAAAAAATCGCATCACTATCAGACAAATGCAAAATTTCGGTATTAAATTTTTTTTTTTAATTTTTTTTATTATTATTTTTTTTTTTTACTTTGACGAGCGTAGAAAATTAACTATACGCACACTTAAAGTGGGTTCTTAAATTCCCAATGCATTGATAACATTTAATAGATCAATAATGTTTTCAAAATACAAAACAAAAAAATACAAAGTCTGAAAGTGATACATTTTTTTGCATGTATATGATATTGAAATGTTAGTTCTAAGTGACATTGTTTAACATCACAGTATGTTTGAAACTAGGTCTTGCAACATTGTTTCAATGACAATTATGAATAAACGTTGCATTTTTGTTGTTTTCAAAGTTATTTTACATATGAACTATTGCTGATGTGATATATTTGTATTAAGTTTACTGTCATGAAAGTTGTGAAATGTTTATGTGCTTTTCACTTATAAATGAAAATATTGAAGTCAGACAACAGATTTAATGAGAGCATTGAATTCAGCAGGAAAAATGCAATCAGAATATCAAATTTCATAATAATATCTCAACAAAAAAGAAAGTTATAACATTTTTTATGGAAAGAACATTTTACTTCGGTTCCATGACTGCCACATAATCTGAATACATTTATATAAGACACAAATTCTAGAAATTTGTAAATATTTTGGAACTTGAAAGTTGCATAACTTTTTTTCTAATAGAGATATTTTAAAATATGAAACTGTTTTGGAATGCTGTTAAACAGATCTATATTAAGAAATCAAGTGTTTGCAGTTATTTCAATATAAGAAAAATGACTGGTTGCTAGTTATTCTGATTTTTTGGGACTTTGAGGTATTTTGGTCTGCAGTGTCTGGTATGTGGGCATGCATGTTTTACAAACACAAACCTGATTCTGATATCTTTGCAAAAGCAACAGAAAACGACATACAAATGTAGTCGTACCAGTCAGTGTTCCAATTATTAGACAGTTCTTGAAAAAAAAAGGAACTAATCTGAAATAATTCAAAATTAAACCTGTTTTTCTGTCAGTTGGGTTTATTAAATGTTGGCATGGGATTAACAAAATTTAACTTTTGTAAATAGTCTTGAGTGCTGTAATAAAACAAAAAGCATTGTTATTGTTGTAGAATATGGAAAATAGTGGTGTTGCAGTGTAGGTATTTTCTGCAGTCATAACAATAATTATGCTTTGAGAGTTTCCATATGAGCACTTTACAAATATAATGTTTAGAATTGCAGTGAGCAGATTCAACTACAATCAGAAAAATTACAAAATTTTAATTACAATCTCAGAGATTTTTATCAGTCAGTTTAAGGACTGAGACGTGAACAAGAGCTGTTTAATATTTGAATGGTTGACCATGGCAGTATTGTAAAATAAAAAATGATTGCTACGAGCTTGGTATGTTTACAGAGTGAAGTATGGATCTGTATGGAGTTAATGTCAACCTGCTTAGACAAGCTGTTGAAGAAAACAAAAAGACCCATTCCAGAAAAAATATTGGGAAAAATGGCTGTTGCGGTAAGTAAAATACAAAAAAAACCATAAAGCACACCCACACATATATCAAGCAACATAAACTCGTTCAATTAAACTATCACTTCCGGCATGCTCAACAAGAGAATGGAGGTCTGAGCCATGATTGCCTAGTAGTTAGCATGGCAGACTTGCTACTGAAAGTATGCAGGCTCAAACTCTATTATCAGATGAACCCAGATCAGCTGCCACGGTGTGCCTTTGGGCAAGGAAATTGACTCCAATTGTTTTGGCACTAAATAACCCTATTGCTTTGCTGTGCCATAAAATATAAAACCAAAAATTACAGCTGTTAAATCATATCAGGATTAGAGAAAGAGCTTAAGTCATTTAACACAGTAACTTTTTCCTTGAGAAATAGAAAGAGAGAGCTATTTTTTGGCAAACAGACAGATATAGCAAAGAAGAGAGCACGAAAAAGAGAAATTGTATGATTTCTATTTACTCTTGTGAAATTTAATAAACAAATTGTGCTTATTAATTATGAAATTCATACTTTTTTATTAGTACCCATATTTGTGGTTTTCTAAATTTCATGAATTTCAGCCATGAATTTAAAAACTCAGTGAACACTGTTCCTTTGAGGAAACAACAACTCCTTTCTTGATTTGTAAATTCAAAAACCCAGTGAACAATATTCCATCTGAAGAAACAACATGGCCCTTCCTTGATCTGCAAATTTAATTCCCCAGTGAACAGTGTTCTTTCAGAAGAAACAGCATGACCCTTTTCTTTGATATGCAGATTAAAATCTCAGTGAACAGTGTTCTTTTTGTGGATACATTATGACCGCATCATTCATCCACAAATTAAAATACCCAGTGAACAGTGTTTCTTTTAGTCGATGCGATATGACCCCCCTCCTTAATCCAAGTAACAGTGAAGTTATATGAATTCACAGTATCTGTTCTGTTTATTTACAGATTGTCAAAGCCCTTCACTACCTCAAAGAGAAACATGGAGTCATTCACAGGGGTGAGAATAAAATACTCATCTTCATGGCATACCTATAGAAGTCAAGAAAGTTAAAATCTGAGTCAAAGGAATACAGATTTTGTACAGCAGAAACCCCTTACATAATACAATCTAATGCCAATTTTTTATGTGGTGTTTTTAGCATTTTGGAAAAATCTTTGCTAGAAATAGTTGCAAAAAATGAGCTTGCATCCTTTAGAAGTTATTGTTATGAAGGGCAAAAAGAAATATAGATGTATCAAAATAATGGGACTGAATGGGAAATCGGTGGGATTGTGTGGGGATATGTTTTTTAAAAACATATTTCTAGTCTGTCCATTATTTATTGTTTTGAGAGAACATGAAGAAACTTTGAAGTCCAAGGCTTAGAATTATCCTTATTTATATTTCTTCCTCCGACTGCTTGCAGGGGGTGTTGTGGGGGAATTTTTAGTTGACCCTGTCTGTTCCAAA
Organism: Megalonaias nervosa; assembly: GCA_016617855.1. Lineage (NCBI taxonomy): Eukaryota > Metazoa > Mollusca > Bivalvia > Unionida > Unionidae > Megalonaias > Megalonaias nervosa. The sequence goes on from JAECUM010016356.1 coordinate 56,248, forward strand.
GTCCATCCATGCTGAAAGCCTAATTAACATGATTGCACAAAAACTCAACTTAAACAAGACACTTGGCAAGCGTAATTGCGTTCACATACAGATGACCTGCTTAGAATTTCAAGCTGTTAAAGCAACTTCTCAGATTTTCTTTTTCATGAAAGAAAAAGCTTGTTAATTGAACAAAAATCACTTTTGTTGGACAACAAAATTTAGAAGGCATGTGTGTATTTGTGTGTTTAACAAATTAATAGATTTTCATGCCACTGTGGCAGTTTTGACAAAATTTCTAAGTCTTTTCTGGTATTCTTACAGAGGCAGTATATATGCTAGTTTGTTTCTGCTTTCAGATGTGAAACCTTCCAATATTCTGTTAGATGAGAAAGGCATAGTTAAACTGTGTGATTTTGGTATCAGTGGTAGACTGGTGGATTCCAAAGCCAAAACACGCAGTGCAGGCTGTGCAGCTTACATGGCTGTAAGAAAACTCCATTTTGCTCTTTTCTTTTATATATATAAAGTGATATCTCATCAATCCATATCAGATCTTGGATATTACTCTTGCATTATATCATATTGATTTTAGATATGGCATAAATGCCTTATATTTCAGCGTTTTGAAATAGTTGGAAGAATGGCCTAGCCTGTTTGCAGTCTGCCCTTCTTGCACTTTTTCTTGATGTTGCATACTGTATGTTTTATGTTGTGTTTCTTATGTGTTTTTGAAGTGTTTAGTTCACCAAATAAAAATTAATACCACAGTTAGGTTGGGTTTCACACCTTATCTGAAAGATTTAGGAAAGTAGGATGGTATTATAATGTTTAGCTTCGCAAGAAGAAACACAGAGACCCAAAATCTGAAATTTTAATTGTTATATTAACATTTCTTTTTCATTTTTGTTCAGTCATTGATTAAAATGCATATGTTCATTTTCTGAATATCATTATTTCATAGAATACAGAATAATACTGTTCTTTGACCAGATGTTGAGCCTGATCTCCCACCACTCATTTTCAGTTGGGACCCAGGTTGCAACTTAGAGGAGGTTGATATGTAATCTTAAGTGGTGAATGTACAATGCTTTTCAATAAGAAACTAAAGTAGCAGGCAAAATTGGAAAATTCACATCCCCTTCCCTTTGTTTGAGATCCAGGGGGCAATGCCCTAGGTGGGGGCTTGATGCAACCTGAAATGATGTGGTTATAGGAACTTCTTTAACGGTCTCTCCTTGATCGAGAAATATGAAAGTTGTTTAAAATGAATATCTTGGTTACTTACCTGATAATGGAATAATAGGAACCATGATTCTGGGAAATAACAAACTGAGATTTGAATCACACATGAAAATTAACAAGAAAAAAAATCAGCTTAAGAAGAAGAGAAAACTTTCACAACATGGTTTATCTATGTAATGTATATATGCTGAAACTTTTACACGTCAATAAATTGCACATTGAATTCTAAATGAATTGAATGAAGCAAATTCACTTTCAGTAGATGTATATTTTATATGTCACAGCATGCCTGTTTAATTCATGTTGTATTTTATGTTCATTGTGTGCTTTTGTATTTTGTATTTTGCTGAAAATTTTGCAAAATGTTTGACATTTTTGTTGATCATCAGTTACCTTTCTTATTTCATCACTGTTTCATACTGCAAACCCAAACCCACAACTCTACCACACAGTTTATTGAGCTGTCTTATATTAAATTGTTATAAACCATGTTGGGGAGTTTTATTTAGCCATTTGTCCAGAAGCTCTGCTGTGTTTTCTCACTGTTCCTGGATCCTGATTACTAACTGATTGGCTGTGTTTTCTCACTGTTACTGGATCCTGATTACTAATTGATTGGCTGTGTTTTCTCACTGTTACTGGATCCTGATTACTAATTGATTGGCTGTGTTTTCTCACTGTTACTGGATCCTAATTACTAATTGATTGGCTGTGTTTTCTCACTGTTACTGGATCCTGATTACTAATTGATTGGCGGTGTTTTCTCACTGTTACTGGATCCTAATTACTAATTGATTGGCTGTGTTTTCTCACTGTTACTGGATCCTAATTACTAATTGATTGGCTGTGTTTTCTCACTGTTACTTGTTCACTTTGACAGAGATTAAATCCTGTCAGATAGATATTTCTGTAATGCTCAAACTATTAAAATAAAATTTCTCCCTTAAATAAATACCCAGATCACATTAACTTTAGAAAAATGAACTCTGCTACCTCCCAAAACAAAAATGAATAGAGCATCTCTCTCCCTCTCCCTCTCTCTCTCTCTCTCTCTCTCTGTACATCCTACATATATATATATACACACACACATACAGAAGGAGAAACAATTACCTATTATCTCCCCTTGACCACCTTCAGGTGGCACCAGATTGAAGTTGTTGCTCAGTACTATCGAATAGCTTTACGATTTCAACCCATCCATCCAAAAAGTTGGTTTTTTACTGCATGTGGTAAACTTTTTTTTTTTGTTCAAAGTTTATGTGAATTTTTTTATATAGTATGGATTTCGATTGTTGTGACTTTCTGCTCCAGCGCGTCTGTTGGTATTCATACACAATTTGAATATATATAATAGCCAATATTGTTATTGTATACAACTTCAGGCTCATAATTCCTGTTTTTGGTGTCATTCTTTTGTCAATTAAACAATAATGATGAAATTCAGCAAATGCAAGTAACTTAAAACTAGCAAGATCACACAGTGTGTGCATTTTATGGTCAGAAAATATCTGGTCCATGGTGTTGCATGAAAGTAGCAAAAGTAACAAGAAGTATATGAAGGCTTATATGGAACAGTGTGATGTATTCAGTCTTCACCCAAAAATGGCATTAATTGTGAGCATAGTGTGGGATGTCACTGTGGTGCCTCTCCATCTACAATATGATGTACATTGCCAAGTGTGACAATTACATGAGCAAAATTGAGGGAACAAGGGTTTAGACAATTGTCATCCTCAAATTCATCACAGATGCTGTCCGAGCAGCAGATTATAGACTGGCGAAGGAAGCAGCAACACAGTTGCTAAATTTTCGGACAGTTCTTCCCTGTACATCCATCGCAAACATCCATGGATAATTTAGAGTTTATGCGTCATCATTCCTGCCCCCAATATCAAGGCAGCCCAGTGGACATAAGTCCCTTCCTTCCCCCCTCCCCCTTGCAAATCTGAACCTAGCCTTAGACCTGTGAATCTTTTCACGTTTTTTTTTTCTTGATGTTCCATTTGAACACTTTCATGCTGTTTAACTCCGTTTCCATTGCAGCTGCTGACCAACCACTCCACACACACCCTCTCCTTTTTTTCTACTCTCCCATGTTTTGCTGACAAGGTGGGATATTCCCCCTTTAGATTAAATCCTGGCAGCATTTCTCTGTCCCTTCTTCAGCCTACTTTTGCCATCTCTGAAAATAAAGGCAATTTCAGACAATCTGTCAGATAAAATCCATGACCCATGAAATTCTGAAGCATTTTTCTGAGAAAGTCAACTACCAGTGATGCATTTACCACTAAGCTTCCAACACTAGATAAGAACACTGTTGTAGTGAATATTACTACCCCATCGTTCAACAAGGTGGACAAGAATGCCTTTCATGACAGCTTGAAGCTCATTTGTAATATTGTGGCAACATGGTCAATGTTGGATCTAGCATTGGTAGCCATGCTTTGGATTGCTAAAAAAGCAGCCACTGACCATGCCTGAGAATTAATGCCTGGAATCAGCAAGGTCATTCTATCATGGCTACACACCATTCTATAGCTAATGCCCTGATGAACTCTGCCAGCTTAAATTTGGCAAGACAAGATGCTTGTCTTCACTTGTCCTCACTCAAGTTGCACCCGTTGAGTCACAGTTGTTATTTGGTGGTAGGATAGAGGCAGGCAGAAGGGGAACTTAACCTCCAACTTGTAATATCGACTGCTCAGATATTCAGGTCAAATCAGTCACAGCCTCAAAGGAGAGATGATCCTGTTATTATTTCATGGTAGGGCAGAGGAAGTGAGGAGGCAGGCAGAATGGGAACTTACTCTCCAACTTGCCATGCTTTCTGATTAGGCATTCAGGCCAAATCAACCTCAGCCTAGAACAAGAGATGATTATTGGCAAAGAGATGAGGCTGAATACTGAATAGCAACAGTTTTGACCTCAAAAAAATTTCATGAGACAGTAGGCTGCTCAATTTATGACGTAGTTTAATAATGGGGGGAAAAAAACAAGGTTTCTCTTTCCACAAGCATTCTACCTGTTGTTGAATCACCACCCTGACTGACCACAGACAGCCTACTGGTAGGCACAAGACTCCTTCATTTCCCTTACTGCTGGATTGACCTATTTTTGCAAAACCAAATGGCGATCCAAGTTGTTTCAGAATGGCTTCAGATTTCATATATCCAGACTTCTACACTTTTGTCTTCTCTTTTCATGAATGACATTCTGTAAGATTTGGAGAAATCTGAAATATGCATGAGAATATCTGGTCATTGCTCGACAAGCTGGCAGAGATTGTTTGGAAACTCCAAATGGCGATCCAGTTTGTTTCAGAATGGCTTCAGATTTCATATATCCAGACTTCTACACTTTTGTCTTCTCTTTTCATGAATGACATTCTGTAAGATTTGGAGAAATCTGAAATATGCATGAGAATATCTGGTCATTGCTTGACAAGTCTTCTCTTTTCATGAATGACATTCTGTAAGATTTGGAGAAATCTGAAATATGCATGAGAATATCTGGTCATTGCTTGACAAGCTGGCAGAGATTGTTTGGAAACTGATGTCTCCAGGGTTTTTTTCCTTGGCTCTTTCTGGTATAAGTAACCAACAGATAGGTCAAGCTGGCCATCAACCCTGCAATCTCAACAAATTCATTGCAGCACCAATGATTAGGATGAAAATGACTGAGTCAAAGGGACCAATGCATATTTCCACATTACATTTCACCAAGCTATCCAAAAGTTCCATTGATTTGCTTACCAAATTTATTAGTTTTGTGTGCTCACATTTGGTCTTAAAATAAGTCCATGGACATTCACAAAAGTTATCAAAGTTCTGTTCTGGTGAAGGGCAGGAATGATCTGTCCCATTTAGGTTGCCTAGACTTTCTAATAAACTAGGAGGATTTGGATCTCGACCCATGTCATCATTTTGTCCATCTAGGAATGGAGTTTGTCACCAATCTCAGCATAGGCCATCTTCCTCCTGTACATACATGTTAACAGATTATCAAACTTGCAGAGTTGATTTCCAGCAGTGATTGGATTACAGAGAGCAATAGAGTTCCTGCAACTCCTTACCTTGTTAAAGATGGCAACAGATTTTATTATGCTTGACCGCCATTTCATGTCCCTTGTATATGTTCCTGCTGACCCAGTGGTGCTCCTTTTCCAATGGACTCAATCACGAAATCTGGATCATGACTGAAGTACAGTTATTAAGTTCTGTTATTACTACATCTTTGATGCAGCAAAGATTGGTTCAAGGCAGGGACTGTACTGGAATTCCCTAACCAGAAGTAACAGTATGTATGGATGCTATAGCTAAAGGGCATAATCAAAGATTTTCATGTCTGAAAGTAATCTTTGTTATGTCGGACAACTTGGTGGCCTATCTCCTCAAACTGCTGTCAGATGGGACAAGTCCTGGGTCAGTGATTTGCTCAGTCTTGTGATAGACATGCTAAGAAGAATCCCAGCATAGTTGAACCTGCTCAAACAGCCACGATCACAGGTATTTCATCCATGTCCAGGCTGGATCATTCATGTCAGGTTCTTATCAGGAGAGCTCAGTAAAGAAAAGAATTTCAGTCTTTGATTTTGGAGCGAATCTCGTGAGCCAAAAAGATCTCTAATTTGAATGCATAGAAACGAAGGTGGCACCTGTTCAGTTACTGGTGCAAAGTCAACAACTTCACCTCTTTGAGTGCCATTTTCCCTCAGCTGGCTGATTTATTTCTCTGTGTTCAGAGAGATAAATTTAGCACCAGTTACTATCAAAGGATGTTGTTCCATGATTTGTGGCACTTTCAGGCATCATGGCATGGGGCACATTAGTCATAAAAGATTTATCTGACCTGTTAGCCAATTTTTACTTGAATAAGCCTAAATCCCTTACCCCTTTCTCCAAAACAGAAACCTCTCCAGTTTTGACATGGCTCAGTTTAGATCAGTTTTGAGTCTTTAGCCAGAACCTAGCTAAAGCTGCTTGATAAAAGAAATGCTTTCTGATAGCCTTAGCTTTGGCATGCAGGGTGTGTCCGATACTTGCTCTTCAGTGGACCCAAACTATCTCCAGTTCAGATCAAATGGCTCTGTGGTTCTAATGATGTAATCAGGTTTTTTAGGTAAGATTTGGCTGCCATTTGTGGGCAACCAGACATTCATCATATGCTCCTCTCTTCAATAAAGATGTAGAGAAAAGTGACCATGCAAGACCCTGTCCATGTCCTCACCCATTACTCAAATTGTACAGGATAGTTGTGTAACAAGAAAGCATCTCATTCTCCCAGTGAAGGTCAGGAAAGGGGACATCATCCTTCAAGTACTGTCATTGTGGCTGAAGTGGGTTATACTTTCGGCATCCTCTGAAGTCTCAAAAGATCAGATTCACTTCATGAAGATTTCATCTCATTAGAGCAAGTTCTGTGAGCTTCACATTCAAATGTAATGTTTCAATCCAAGACAATAAAAGCTGTTGGCTGGTATGCACAGTCAACATTTTTGAGAGTTTATCTCTGGGGTCTAGCTTTGCAGAGGCAAGATTTGAACCTGATAGATCCAGTAGTTGCTGCCCAGATTGCCACCAGATCCATTTGACATCATCACAGCCACTTCATGGGCAGTAGTTTAGCACTTTTATTGGGTGTGGGTGTGGGTGTTATTTGGATTTTTAATGTAACTTTAATAATTTGTCAGTCATATCTGTACAATGTCTGCAGTGTGGCAGTTCATAGCGATATCTAGCACTAGAGAATCATGCCACAGACATGTAGCATCATGTCCCACGCAGTCACATTATCCTGACACCAGGCCAACCAGTCATAACACTAACCTCTTAATGCTGAGCACCAAGTGAGGCAGCTGCTAGTACCATTTTTATAAGTCATTGGCATGACTTTGATGGGGTTCGGACTTGCGACCTCTTGCATCTGATGCAAACAATCTAACCACTTAGGCCACAGGAGTGGTCCACTTTTATTGGATTTGCCCAGAAAATTTAACAGTGAGCAGAATTTATTTGCTGGATGCGGTCATGGATCACATGTTAGGAGAGGTAGGATGTTTTTCCTATGACCTGGTTATCAGAGGTTAATGTGATCAGGGAATATATTCAAAGGAGAAAGGAAGTTGTTTTGTAAATTATAATTCACTGGGAATACTTACTCATTAACATTGCAATAAAACCCTCTAGGCCTCCCCACAATTGTGAGCATTCTATTTGTTGTATCACTTAGCTTAAAACTGGTATCATCCTGGTGGTCAAGGGATGATAAGAGTTTCTTCCCAATGTCCATATGTTATATAGGAAGAAAAGACAATTTTTTCATCATTTTGGGAGGAATGGATTTAGGAGGTAGCGTAGCTTGTTTTCCTTACATTAATGTGATAGGGTAAGAATTCATAGAAAAACATTTTACGAAAACAAATTGCTTTCTCAAAATTCTCAAATTGTAGGAGGGAATCCTTATACCAATAAATATTGAAAGATTGCCATCTACCAGCTTCAGTTGAAACCACTGAAAGTAGTGAAAGAAAACTATATAATAAACCTGTTTATGAGCTTAAAAAAATATTGATAAAACTTTTGCTTGAGTTGTAACATGCTATCACTCCAAGGCTGTTCAATGCTTATGACCTTCCAGTAAAACCTGGCTTCCAAGTGTTGACAAGGACATTTGCTTAGAAGATTTTAAGAACAGTGATTCATACACAAAGTGACTGTCTGGCTTTTATCAGATTACGGAAGTACCTCTACTTTGACTTTACATCAAGAATTGATTTTTTTTCTTTTATATCATGTTATAGTAAATGTGCATTTATAGGGTTTCTAATTGGATATCAGCACAGTGATGGTTATATAGTGTCAGTTGAAAGTTATGGTCTAAAATTTTATTGATAAAGCATAGAAACAAAACAAATTCATGTAGAAAATGGGTCAAGATTTTAGCGTCAGGAACACATTAGTGGGAATTTATTTTCTGCATGATAATTAATATTCAGTGGCTGCTAGAGACTGCTTAAAGTTTCATTGAGGCAGACAGTGTAATCATTAATTATATTTATGTCCAAAAGTTGTTAAGTTTGCATGATATAAAATGTGATGATTATATCTGAAAGTTTCCAGTATTTACATGTCCTTTATGTAAAGGTGCCATCTGAAAGTTTAAGTGTGTATAAAGAAGTAAACTTTCATTTTGGTTTTTCCCTTCAGCCTGAAAGGATAGATCCTCCAGATCCCAAAAGACCTGACTACGATATCAGAGCAGATGTTTGGAGCTTGGGGATATCTCTTGTAAGTCACAATTTTAATATTCAGTGATTGTTGCAAGGGCATCAGATTCTTTTCTAGGCATTACATTTTCATAACGCTCCTTCTATGGCATTGCATTTTTATAAACCCCTTTATAAGCATTACAGTTTCATAACCCCATTTCTAAGGCATTTCATATTTCATAACCCCCAGTTTAAATTCACTTCATGTTTGGAATATAACATTATCTCATACCCGTCTTCTGTTCATATCCCTTTGTTCCACCACTGGTTGGATCATGGGGTTGAAAATTATATTTGGAATACAATTTGATTCATTTTCTTTTTCAGCCAGTCAAACATATGACTCTATCTTACCAATTTCATTCCTGCACAATAACTCAAGTTGTCAATCATCTACATTTACCAAACTCTTTGGATGAATTGAATTTAAAGTATGTGTTTCAATGTTCAAAGGTCAAGGTCACTGTGACTAAAATGCAGGAAAATGGAATGTGCACTGTCTCAAGTTTCCGCAAGTTACAAAACTTTGTGGATGGCTTTCAGTCATGGTAAGGAAGATAAATTTTGGGATCAAAAGGTGCAAGAACAATGATTTTAAGAAGAAAAATGTTTTCCTTACAATAACTCAAGTTGTCCACCATTATGGTGCTACAGTTACAAACTTTGTGGATAGCTTGCACATGGGATCACAAAGTAATCTACAGATCTGGGTGTCCAAAGGTCAAAAGTCAAGGTCACTGTGGCAGTGACTACAAGAAGAAAATGGTTTATGTACAGGTACTTGAGTTTGCCACCATCTACAGTTGCCAGACATTGTGTATAGTTTTTGTTTTGAATAAGGAAGAAACTTATTGATTTTGAGGTCAAAAATTTTGTTTACAGTGACTGTAAGAAGAAAAATGGTTTTTATGTAGTGACATTGGTTCTGCACCACATACCTGGACAAAACTTTTACGCTGGACACACTGTCAGTAAGGAAGAACCCTTTTGATATTTGGTCTTTAAGTTCAAAGGTCAACATCACTGACTGAAAGAAAAAAGAAATGGAAAAAGCACTTTACTCCAATTGTCTTGGCACTAAATAAGCCATTTGCGTTGCTGTGCTGTAGACGCCTAAGCCAAACCAAGCAAATCCGATAAAACCAGTATATAAAAATTGTCTGGCCCCCCAAAAAACAACCTTTACATATCATTAATGATTATATGCATGATGTTTTTAAAGTTTGGGTTGTATTCTACTTCCATTCCAAGGTTAACTAATAGATTTAAAAAATTTTTAATCATGTGATTTAGAATAACCATTCAAAGTACAATGACATAGGAGATAATTCTCATTTCAGGCATGGACTTTTCTCCCTTTACAGTTTAGAGGTTTGGTTTGGTTTGATGGGTTTATTGGTACATTTAACATATTATTGGCTATATCATGCCAAGGAAATAGGTGCCAAGTGCCTTTCCCAAGGACACAACAAGGCTGTCGGCCATGGCTGGTGTCAAATCTGCAACCCATAGATTATGAGTCCAGCGCTCAGACAGTTTAGAGCATTTTAGGATTAGGGAAAACAGTTTGAAGAAAGAAACATCTGATTTTACTTTCTTTAAAGTAGTCATCTGCTAAAGTTCTCTTGAAATCCAGACATCTTTGTAAAAGGAAACTTAGGAACTGTAATAAAAGTCTGTTATATTAAATTGTGTACAGTTCTCTATAGCTAATTTTCCAATCTCATTTTTTAGTTATTGAAAAAATACACCAGTTATAAATGATGACTTATAAAATGAATTTGCATATATTTTAATATTATTTAAATGTTTTATTTCCATCACTTGTGATATTATTTAATATTTCCATGTTATTTTTACATATGTCTACCAAAATTGAATAGGTATGTTTGTAAACTTTAAAATTAGTCCACTGAAACTGTACATTGTTCAGTTTTCTAGGAACATCATTTGCCTGCACATTAAATTTATACTTATTGTCCTGCATATAAGTTTGAGCTTTTTGGCATTTGAAGTGGTATGTACTTTTCATTTAAACTTGTAAACAATTATTTCCAGATTTGTCCAGATATTACACTGAATATGGTGCATTTAATTTTTGAAAGTCACATAAAATAAATTATACCACTGTTTGCAGTTGAAATACATTGCCATATATGGCCTTTGTTAGCTCACATGCCTGACATGATAAGTGAGTTTATAGTATAGCCTTTAGCTGTTCTACATCATCTGTGCATTGTGCATCCATCAATAATGGCTATTTTCAACTTTTTGAAAATCACAGACCAATTTCAACATCTTGCAGAAAGCTTCCTGCAATGAAGGCCTTTCAGGTTTGCATAAATAATGCTGATCTTCCATCAGATAAGGCTGCCATTGCTAAAACTTGAAAAATCTCGTTAACTGACTTTTCAAAAACTGCTCAAAATATTTTTTTTTAAAATTGACCAAAAGAACATTTGCATAAAGTAGGCATGTGCAATGATGATCTGCTTATTTACATCATATGCTGTGGCTTTAAAATTGCTTATCAGGTCCATGCCCTGGTGGAAATTGCACGTGCTTGCCATCAGTAGGCTTTCAAGTTTCTACAAATAATGGTGATTTACTAATAAATGGCCACTGTTGCTAAAGAGTATAAAACCTTTAAACAAATTCTTCTCAAAAATGGCTGGACAGAATTATACCACATTTGCCAGTATTCCTGTTAGAAGGGTTTTCCAATTTTTACAAATGATATTGATCTGCCTTCAAAAATGACCACCATTAATAAACTTGAAAAGGCCTTTGAACAAATTCATCTCAAAAACCACTAATCAAAATTTGACCAAATTTAAGAGAAGGCATCGGGGCATAATGGTCTTAGCTATTTATAGATGTGCCAGTCCATCATCAAATATGGCTGCTGTTACTAAATATAATACAAACTTTTAATAACTTCTCAAAAAAGTGCTTAGTAGAATTTAACCAAAAGCATCTTGACATGAAAGACTTCCAGTAATGGAAAGATGGTGCTTATGTGCCATGTAATATCAGTGAATATAAAAAAAAATAGAAAAACTTTGCAACAATTTTTTCATAACAAGCACTTGACAGTACTGGAAGAAATGTAACAGAAAACATCATAGTGACACAGATTTATTGGCTGATTGCTCTTGCATTTTGCTGTTAGGCACACATCAGGCAGGTGAATGATCACAGACTGATTCAACCTTTTTGTTTAATTCTCTTGTTTACTTGAAGAGTGTGCTGGAAAATTGGGGGGTAAAATGTAATTCTGTAGAATACAGTTTAATTATAATAATGACTCCAATAAATGTAGCATTTGGATGAATTTATTATTCATTAATTTTTACTTTAGGTTGAGCTTGCCACTGGTGAATTTCCCTACAAGAACTGCAAGACAGATTTTGAGGTCCTGACAAAAGTGTTACAAGAGGACCCACCCCTTCTTCCAGAAGGAGGAGAATTCTCATTAGACTTTGGCTCATTTGTAAAGGATTGGTAAGTTCTTACATTTTTTATAGCCTTTTTCATTCAGGTCTGACCACTTGAATGACTTTATGAGATCCCTAATAATGGTCTGGTAAAAACTCAGGTTTTCTGTTAACATCAGAATGAGACTTTCCCAACATTTGGAATCCATGATCTTGATGTGAAAATGCAGAAAGAGTAAAGAATGTACAGAGTAACTGTTATCATGTTGAATATATATGTTCAAGCGATTATTTGTAATATTCTTTGAAAAAATCTGTTAAAGAATAATTCATTTTATGTTTCAGTTTAACCAAAGACTTTAAGAAGAGACCAAAATATAGGAAATTACTGGTGAGTTGTAATATTTACATCTTCACTATAAGGCCATATTAGTGGTATGTCCCTTTGAGCAAAAGATGTGACATTTGACATCTTATATGATTTGTATGGAAATACCTTTTCTGGATGTAATTTAATTTTTATCCCAAATAACCATTCTTATTCTGAATGCAACAGTGTAATGTATTGCACATTCCTTTAATGTCTTTGTGCTCATCTGTTCATTAACTGTTCCCTTTCCATAAAATAACTTCAGTTCAACAGCACATACCCTAGCTAAACTTTTTGGATAGCTTGCACATGGGGTAGGGAAGTATCCTTTAGATTACAGAGCCAGAAGGTCAGCCCTTCAGGTCACTGTGACAGAAAGATGAAACATGGTTTTCATAATGTAACAACAAGTTCTACATCACGTACCTGGACCAGACATTGTGCATAGCTTGTACTTGGTGTAAGCAAGAAGCCAGTTAATTTGGGGAGTTAAAGGTCAAGGTCACTGACTGAAAGAAGAAATATGGTTTCTGAACACGCTTTGCAGTTCTTGACAGTGGCTTCACTGAAGTTTATGGATGGTTTGCACATTCGATAAGAACAAACCTTTTGAAGTTTTAGGTCACAGAGCAAAGACAAGGTCACTGTGATTGAAAGAAGAAAAATGTTCTTATTTTGCATAACAACTTAGTTCTAAACATTGTACCTTGGCCAAGTTTGTGGAGAGTTTGCACTTAATGTATGGAAGAGGCCTATTGATTTTGGGGTGAAACAATCAAAGTTCAAGGTCATCACACCTCAAATAAAGTAAAAATGTTTTCTCAGAATAACTTTTATTCTTGAGTAAATTCTCTGACCAAACTTTGTGAATAGCATGCACTTTTGTGTAATAAAGAAACATTCTAGAGCCCAAATGTCAGTGGTGATGGTCATGGTAAGTCTAAAAAGAAAAGAATAGTTTCTGCAAAGTAACTTTACTTAAAGATTGCATACCTTGACCAAAGATTCACTTCACGAGGCCCATTGGTCAATAATCTGTGAGTCAGCCATGCCCTACTGTTAATGGAATAGAAGACTGTTAAACAAGATTTTGGCATATAATGTACCATTCATGATACTGTTGTTTCTAGAACAACATCCAGTTGTTAGAAGGGATGTTTTACTACATTTTGACTAATTATTGCATTATTTTGTCTTTAATTGTAGGTAGGCTTATTTTCAAACAACTTGTTGAACCAGATAATAGTCCAGCCATCTTCAAAGATATTAAGTTATGCATTGTTATCACATTTAATTTATGCTACATAGTTACATTTTTCATATGGCCATGGACATTTGATTGAATTCTGTTAGCTTTAACCCAGTTGAGTGTATATAATGATCTCCCATTGCCTGTCTATGGATTTGTCAAGACTTCTCCATCATAATGATCTAGAAGATGGTCATATACCATAATCTTCTGCCCAAACAGTGTAATGTTGAGCGCGTTATTGTGACAGTAATTATTATGATTCCAGTGAGAATTGGTTTTTCATTAGATGACATCTTGCCAAATGCTGTAATTAATGTTCAGTGTTCAGATGTTTTAAACAGACTTTGCTGTAGTATGATGTCATGATTGTCATTAATTACCTTTGGAATAATTCATGAAAATTGGTGAGAAAGCAAAGAATAAAACAATTGTAAGAAAAATAAAAATAGCAAAAATCATATATTACCAATTATCATGATAAGCATAGCATATTTAAAAATGAAAATTTCATTTACATTCTATCCAAAATGACGCTTTATTCATTCTAGTTAAGAGGGGCTCAAGGGAGAACATTCCTTGACTAAATGAGTCACCCTCTGTAAATAAAGTATTACCATATTTCATGTAATTTTTCATACCCTTTAATTTTTCATACGTAATCCAGTTATCAAAAATAATAATTATTTAAATGTATCATAATTTTTCTTACATATCACTTTGTATTTTTTGAAAAATCTATTAAATTATCGGACATAAAATTTCTACTAAGAAGATTTATGTTTGCAAAAAGATCGAAAATACTGTATTACCATTTAGTTTTTACAAAAATTAATAATTGTTGGTGAGAAAATACAATGATTGATGCATAAGCTCTCTTACTGTCAATACAATGTATACCGGTGTTTATTAACAAATGGACAAAGGACTTCACAGACCATACCTTTAAATATTATCATTAATTAGTTCTCCTTATTAAGTCCATCACCGTAACAAAACACCATATGCATTTAAAGTGAGTTCGGAAGCCTTTTGATGTTTTCTTATCCAGCAAAAATTATATCTCAGTACATTATTACGTGTCTAGGCTCGTACAAAAAGTAGCAAGAAAAAAGTGAAGACAACAAGCTTTGTAAAATTTAATAAATAATTTATTTCCCTAGAAAAACAAGGTAAAAATGAGGAAAAGGACTTATGGTTTACGAATCAAATCCAAAATTAATGCAAGAATTAAAAAATAGAAGTTCTATCAATAATAAGTCCTAAATGAATCTGAGTTCGAGTCCTGATGAAATCAAAATGGAGGGCGATGACATCTGTCGTAACCTTCATAGTGTTGTTGTGTCAACAGTTCCTTGTTGAATCACAGAAGATAATATTCCAGTTTGGATTTCTAATAAATTTGATAAATGTCTTTGTCCAAGAATTCTGTATGAGCTCTTGTATATTTCTTTAGGGAAATAAATCACTAATTCCAAAAAATAAAATTTTAACTCAAATTGGTCACAACAAAACACCTTTAGGTGTCAAAGATTTAGAACCTGACTGGCTATTTCTTCTTATAACATAAGTTATAAGACTAACTAAAAGGCAAAACAGATTCCCATGTGAGGGTCACATGGTCACCTTTCTAGAACAACATAGAAACTTTTTACATGCCTAACATCACGTACTCTAGTATGGCTTTAGCTAAAATCAATGGTTCTTATGCTGGAAAAAAATAAATAAAAAAGGTTGTTTACTAGATCTGCCACTGTTTCTGAATCAAGGTCCAAAACTAGATACAGTGTTTCTACTGCTGGTTGTTTATCAGGTCAAACAGAACTGAACTGAATTTCTAAAAAAAATATCAAATCCAGTAGACAAAGTTATCATTACAATAACATGTAATGAAATTAAAATTTTTAAAATTAACAAACAAATAATTAAATTACATATACATAACAACATGTTAAAGTGAAAACCACAGACCATTGGTCAACTAGTCTTATTGTTTTCTTATAGTCATACAACTATAAAATATAAAAACCTTGTCATTTTCTGTTGTAAATTTGAAAGTCACCGACTCCCTTAAATCGATTTGTATATATACATATACTATCTTTTAAGTGCTTGTACTGTTTTGACTTGGATATAACTAATATTGTATTGCAAATCTATTCTACAATATACCCCTCTATTGTTATCTTTATTGGCGAGTTCGAATAACAGGTAATGCATATGATCGCTTGTCCTTACAACATCTGCTGTATGGACAATGGCTTCAATAGCACATTGACAGATTTTCATTTCCCTAAAGAGAGCCTCATTTCCCTACTGGCAGCCTTGCTAATTTGACCTCTTCTGTCGATTCTTGCCTTCAGTCTGGTTTCAACTGAAATAACCAAAGTGCTAAGCATGTTTAATTACCGTGCAAATAACACTGCATAGCCATGTGGTTGTTGCGACAATGCATATCATAATTAAAACAAGAATGAATTGTTGATTTTGCAGTGTTAATTGATAATGAAATATAGTAGGGTTGTAATACATGAGGAAATCGTCAGGTAACTGAAAATAGTCTTTTTTCTCATTGCAAAAGCTACAGATAAAAACCGCCCTGATTAAATACGGTCTTGTACACTGTCATAATTTTGTTTCATCTCACTCTCTGCTCTCTCTCTCTCCCTCTCTCGCACACACACACACACGCTCGCATGCATTAACTAAACCGTGATTTCAAGTTCTTTATTTTTTTATTGCAATTTGATAATGAGATTATTGTTGCTGTAAAAATACAAGTTGCACTTAATTTCTTGACAATGTGGACTCATATCGTTGCATACAATTTACCAATACACAATACCCATAACTAATACATGTTCAAACCATCTTAATCATTTTGCCAACATTACACAACAAAACAGCTACATATGCTCTAAATGCAGACGAGCTTGCACACTGAGACATCATCACCCCCTCTTTCACTAATAACAACAAATATCTTTTTGAGTACTTTTTTTTACTGTAATTAGATTCTTGAGTTGAGAGCAGACTGAGACAGAAGATATATGTTTACTTTGTGTGTTTGTACTGTTAGGTTGTCGAGTAGTGTGTGTTCCGTAGAACTTGTTCAGGTACAATCCCTTAATTTTAGTACACGGTCAATACCACAAAATGATAATTATTTATTTTACATATAATTTTTCGTACTCTGAAATTAATAATTATTTTTTTGTGTACAAATAATTACCTGAAATTCGGTGTTATTATTACTATTATTATTATTATTATTATGATTGAAGTAGGTTGTTGTCTTGGTTTTGTTTTGGTGTTTTGGTGTATGCTGAATACGTAATTAAGCTAATTTGTGTTATCAGTAAATGAATATGACATGCATTAGGGTAATTACAGTCATCTTCAGCTACTTATCAGGTGAATCTGCTTTTTATTACTAGGAACATACCTTCATTAAGACATATGAGAATGAACCTGTGGATGTAGCTGCCTGGTTCTCAGAAGCATGCAGGTTAATGGAACCAAGTAAACCAGATCCTTTTGCCTTTTTTACTGGACATTGACAATTTCAGTAAGTTAAAGGATTGCAACAAAAAGAAGAGGCTTATTTTGCATAAAAAAAGACAAATAGGATGAACTTTTACAAAAAATCAGTATAGCATTTAAATTTAGAACTTTATCATACTTCCTTGAATTCAGAGAATTGTCACAATGAAGAGAGCCAAGGTATGTCATTGGTAGAGCTTTGATACCTGTGCACAACAACCCAGGTTGGCTGCCTTGGTGTGTCCCCAAGAAAGCATGCTAAAGCCAATAATATGCTTGAAGTGCCATTTTAAAAACATCTAAAAGTCAGTACTGACTGTATGTGGAACCACATACACTGTACCTTCATACATGCTATTATCATAATGAATTTAGGGTGGCAAGCACATAAACCCATTTAGTAGACAAGTGGACTTGTAATCCAATGTTCACAGTGTCGGTGCCTCTTTAGGCCAACCTAAGTTATCTCTCTTGGTGTGTCCTTCGGAAAGGGGGGTAGGTTCCAGTTATCCGGCATGATGTAGCCAATAATTTCTCTAAATGCTATTAACATTAGCCAACATCTAATAGTGAATCTCAACTTTAAACAGGGAACCACTGCTTATACTATATTGAGGAAGTAAAGGAATAAGAGCTTGGTGCTTTTAATTAATCAGTAATGCCACTCAAATCTCTCAGTTGGTGATCATTTCATAGGTTTTATGACATGCAGTGGTTCAGATAGTAACGAAATGTTACATAGTCAAATTTAATTAGTGAAATTTTAAACTTAATGTTAAAGTTAATGTCAAAGCAAATAGGTTGCCAGTCCATTTGAGGTATTTATTTGTGCATATTTTCAAAGTTAATATCAAAGCAAATTGGTTGCCAGTCCATTTGAGGTATTTATTTGTGCATATTTTCAAAGTTAATATCGTAGCAAATAGGTTGCCAGTCCATTTGAGGTATTATTTTGTGCACATTGTCAAAGTTAATATCAAAGTAAATAGGTTACGAGTCCATTTATCACAGTAATAATTTTGTATATTTATCATTTACACTATCTTTATGT